>JAKSZP010015904.1:0-170923 GCA_022478985.1 Massospora cicadina | reverse complement strand
TATGGACAGCAATCCACTCTACCCACGCTGCTCTATGCCTGCGTGGAAGATACCAGTGAAGTGAATCCTCACTACCTGACAACCCTAACAAATAAGTTGATTAAATTACAAACTGAAGCATACTCATTAATCTTAGCCAAGAAAATTAAAAACCAGGCTGCCAATCAGGTATGGAGTAGTGGTCTAGCTTAGTTCAAGGATGGTGATATGGTTCTATTCCATGATCAGCATGGGTTAGGGTGGAAGATTAAACTAACTAATATCTGGATTGGCCTTTTTGAGATAATAAAAAAACAGGTGTTGAAGCCTATATTATCGAGGACCCTGTGGGCAGCTGAATTATTAACCAAGTGCACACAAAGTTCTTTCAGGCATATAAACAACAATAAAGACTTATCTGGAAAATAAAAAACATTATCATAATGTGGTTAAGTAAGCTAAGTTTATTGGTGTCATCACTTGAGTTCTTCCGCTAAGCTGTCTTCTCCCCACTCTTTCTCAGTTTCTTGTGATGAGACTTGCGCTTTGATAGGTAGGACCCACACTTCTTTTTTCCCTGCTTTGGAAGTGGTGCGGATTTGCTGGACCCTTCTTGGGTTGGTGGTGGAGGCTGCCATTTTAAGGGCGAGGGGTTTGGCGTCCATTCTGGGCTGTTGTACCAGCTAATGGAGAGGAGGATGGGGCAGCAGAACTGGAGGAGGAGGACGGACTGGGAACCCAGGGTAACAGGCGAGGGGGTGATAGCTCAGCCAGCTGATCAAGATCAAGGTGAACCTGCTCTTGCCCCACTAGGAGAAAAGCCCACAACCACATGCGCTGATGCTCTTGAGAGAACAACGTGTAAATAAGAAGAAGGAGCAAGATTCATAAGGGCTGGCGCACAAGAAGGTGAGTCCTGGATCTGAGTAAAAGGACACGCCCAGAGCCAGGAAATCCACAAGAAAGTCCTCCATGCTGGGATAGGCATCTGGAAAAGGAGTGGCTGCTGTAAATGCTGATCGATGGGCCCACTTAAGAGCCACTGGTGCTGCTCCATCCCCTACCCTAACTCACCCATGGGATGAAAGAAGATCATGTTGCCAAGAAGCGCCATGATAGGGAGGTATCAAGAGGGGTCGTTGGTGCTAAGGCCGCAAACGCTGCAGTGACCCCAGATCACATGCAATTCAACTGGTTGTTTTGGAAGTGCACCCATAAGGACTGGACATAGGTAGTTTGTGTAAAAAGGATCTAACTAGATGGCTATCACCCACTGCACAAAGCACAGCATCCGTCAGAATGATAGTACCTCAGGATGTGGCTTGGTAGGAGGTGGGAGCACTATATGGCTGAAGTCGTCCACCAAGATTTGGGCTGCCTTGTTAAATGAAGGGACTTACCTCCACTCCCCTCCCCGGCACAACTGGGTCACTATGTCCCCAAAGGGGCGCACAAGGCAGACAGATGGCTGATGAATTCAGGAAGGAGCTCCTCTTGGGCCAGAAGAGTCACAGCATCCACTTTGGCCTCTCCTTCATTGGCCAGAGGAAGAGGGAACTGGGGAGTGGGATGCGACCTGGGTCAGTCAGATCTTCTTTGAGCCATAATCATAAGAAAAAGTTGAAGTCATGAGCTTGTAGTTGTTGGCGTGTGGTGGGCTGTATTGGTTTGATCAAAGAAATTTCATATGCCTATTGTCCAGTCAAAGGGGGAGTAATGTCAAGAATCTATATGAATGGACAATAATCCAAAATAACCACCGGCAGACTATTGGTCACTGTCATAATTAGGCCTATATAAGTTTTATTGAGTATTCAGGCTTATGAGAAAATTTGAACTCAGTGTATAAGAGGAATTTTGCCTAAGATATAATGATTAGGTGGTTAAGAAATTTCAATGCATGACAAATAATTGGTAAATTGCCTCAAACTGGGAGATCATGAATTTAATAAAGATAGACTCTGCTGGACCAATTGAATACAGCAAAATGAAGAGTCTAAGCAAAAGGGTTGGTATTGACTGAAGTTGCTAACTTTTTAAGCAAGATGAGAAAGTTGAAAAGAGGAAGGTTTTTAAGTGAAGAAGAAGAGAGTTTGCGGTAGAAGATGCAAATATATAATATAGAAAATAAAGATTTGTAGCGGAAGCAATTTGCTTCAGGTTTTTTAGAATTATTAATTTATCTTAGGAATGATGATCTCCATGTCATCCGTCCGTTGCTCAATGGGATTAACCCTGTGCAACCTCTTCGGTGTAACTCTGATATATTGCCAAAATTATAACAAAGCCCATATCATCCATAGACCCAATACAATGGACTTGCTTGATGTTCTCAATAGGGACCTGAAGGCCTCTTCCAATCTCCTGATGTTTCTTGATTACCATGTCCTTTGCAGTGATATTCCCCATAAGTAGATTAATAGGTCATTAATAAGTGGGGTTTAGCACGCCTGGCAATACTCAGGACCCTAGAGGTCTAACTCCATCAATAATGATTAGGTGCAATAAAAAGTTGTGGGGGATTTGTAAGGTAATCTTAGTGTCACTACCCGTTATTCACCCGCTTTGATTACTACCTCTTCAGAGACTAGAAAGGGATACCAACTAGGGCGTCCAAAGATTGAGGCAAAATTTTTGCATGCCATCCTGCCGTGGTGTAATGTATTGATAAGTCTGAAGAGGGAAACTCAATTGTAAAAGCATAATAATTTTAATAAGCTCATCATTGGTCAGAATTATAGGAACCTCATAGTTAAGCAAGGATAGATAGCTCTGCTTTAAGTTAATAACACTTTCATATTCGAGCATAAACTGTGTATCAATGAGCAGATCATGGGTATTTTTGGCCAAGGCTACCGCTGTGGCTGACAAAAGAGCTTTACCAAAACAAATGGGCAGAGAAGAGCAGGCTTCAATAGCTCAGGTGTTGGCTGGACCTGCAGTTCTAAACTCCTGGGTGTAGTCAAGGTCAGGGGCCAGCTTAATCTTTTTAATGAGTTTTGTTGACACCAAGTTTACCAGGGACCCAGTGTCAAGGATAGCCCTAACCCATACTCCAATAAAGACGATTTCCGCAATAGTTAAAGATCCACTTAGATTGGGGGAAGAGAAAGGACCTCCTTTAGATGGAGATTAAAGGCAAGCCTTTTTCCAGTTTCAGGGTATCTATCTTGGATTGACTGCAGGGTATGAACACACTAGATAGATTGGATAAGTGTGACAATGAGCTGGTCAGCGTCACTAGCAGTGTCAACCACTTCAAGCCCCCTCAACAATTTCTGGAGATAAGTTTGATGGGGGACCTTATCCCAATCCACTCTCTCTGAGTTTAATTAGTCAGGTACCTCCACTTCATCTAGGGCTTTAAAACATAATGACCCATATTTTTGCCACCTACTTTAGATTTGGCATCAGAGGTGTTATTGATGCATGTTAGGGAGACCATAAGGGGTGAGGTAATTTCAGGGATTCCCTTAGGGAAAGTTAGGTCCTGGGGTTGCTCCTCCACCTTGCTAACTTTTGGGGGAGACTTTAAAATTGTCACAGATCGATTCTTGACCTTCAAAGTAGGGGTTTTTGTTGCCTCATGGAGACAGGAATCAGACTAGAGTTAGCTGGATGAGAGGTCGAGGGAGATAGCATCGTGGAGGTGGAAGCTTTAACTACGCCAGCTTTGGGTCAATCAGTGGCTGTGTGCTTTTGTAAAACAGGCAGTTTAGCTTTGGTGACCTGGTCGCTTAATCAATTGTTAGTGGGGGTGACGGGCACCCAAGAAAGGAGTTTAAGCTTAGAAGCAGGCTTTAGAACCACATGGGATGGGTGCTTTGGAGAAAAAGATGGGCAAGGCAAAGGGAAGACTGCTTTCACCAGCTGAGTTTTTGAAACCAATTCTGGAGGGGAGCGCAGCCCCATAACAAAAAGTATTTTGGGCTATTCTCACATGGTGTAGGAGCATCTCGTCGCTGCAGCTCTGAGGAAACAGGGTTCCAGAAGGAGATAGCCTTTGAAGTGTCTGAAGGGGTCAGAGTTGATTCTCTCCTCGTAGCTCTTTTCATAAGTTTAAGTTTGTGAAAATCAGCCACTGCTAGAAGAAGCTCTTTAATATCCTGTACTGTTTAGAAGGTGCGCTTGACTGCAGAGATATGCATTGCTAAATAGGGATGAGACGCTAAGCCAGCCATGATAGCAGCAATGTTATCTTCTAGAGGTAGCAGTTAGGCAAGCAACAGAGGTTGAGATTTACTATAAATGCGCTTAACAAAAGAGGTGGTTGATTACCCTTCTTGTAGGCTAAGGCACATAAAGGCCTGTTTTTGCCTTTGTAAACTCTGTGAGGAGCCATATTGGTCAATGAACGCTTGTTTCACCTCCTCCCAGGAGCTAAGTGTGGTCATAGTGGGACCCATTATCTTCTGAGCCATTTGACTCAAGCAGGGAAGGATATTTTTTGAGTTTGTGCTGGTCAATTGCTCCTTCCATTGCAGGTTTGTACACAAAGAGGAAGGTTGCAATAATGCCCTCAGCGGGATAAATTTGTCCCTGAAAGAGGGTTTGTTAATGGTGGGAGAGGCTCCATAGAGGCTTTGAGAGGATTGTAGCTCAAGCTTTTTAAGTTGGGACAGTACACTAGAGAGCTTTAGTTCTAATGCAGCTATCCTAGAATCAGATGAAGTGGAAAGTTGTGAGGGGTAGTTTCCCTACCAAGCTTCATTTTTAATAAGTTTTATTGTGGTGTACAGGGACCCCTGTAGTGAGCACTATTTGTTATATTTTAGGTTATTTTGATGCTCTCTGGTGCAGTTTTTGCCTAATTTAAGACAATATTTTTTTTAGTACTTGATGGTCCCAACCCAAGGGGGAATTCATCGATGTTAAATTAAGACAATATTATTACAGGAGAAGTAGTACTCTCTACTGTAAGAATAATTGCTTCATAGGATTTTTTATTTAAAACTTATATAAAAAAATAAAAAAAGCTCTATAAACTAAAAATTAGGGTGGTTAGCCTGGCAGGTAAAGCTGCTTCCACCCTTATGCAGGTTTTGAGTTCAAAACCTGTACTGGCTATAAAGATTCTTGGTGTGGTGTATTTGTCCCAAGGTCAACCCACCTCAAAAATTTTTAATAAACTTTAAATTTGGATTTTTGTGTGTTTTTTATTATATATGGTGAGAAAACAAAAGAAAACTCTCTTGATATTGTGATTCTTAGTATTTAAATTGTCTTGAGGCTCAAAGTGAGTCAGATAAGATATCTAATATAAGTTTGGCACATATAAATTAGGGAATATTGGGATTTGACCTATTAGAGCTCAGGAGACTCACTGCACTTTAAAGGTATGGCTGATGGAGGGCAGGTAGGATAAATCTGTGCAGTAAGACTTTAAAGTATCTTACACAATCAGTGGATGAATATTTTTGAACTTTACTGAACCCTCTCTGACCCTATAAATGGGTCAGTCTCCGAGGTGAAGGTTGTACCAAATTGGAAGTGGCCTGGGGAGGAGCCTCCAACGGACTACCTTGAATTTGCTGCATAGTTGGTGCTTTTTGACTACCTGAACTTGTGATATGCCTGAGAAGTACTAGTAAAAGTATTACCCTGATTAGAGGGGTTCCACTGGGAATTGACCAGGGTCCTTTGACCAATTTTTTCATCATTTACCTCTGAACCACTCTTTTTGATACATCAGACTTGTAATTGTCTGACACTGGCTACTAGTTACTAGTGATCTATATACTAGTTTTGTGGCCATTTATTGGCCCCTCTTAATCCTAAAATCAAAACTGCAGTAGAATATGGATCCAGCTATGTTGAATTTTAAGTCTATTAAGGATGACTGGTTCTTCTTCTGCGGTAAAGTGAAGTTTTGAACGTCTATTGTATGAAGACAATAGACTAGATGGTGACTATAGTTAAGATATAACTCCATGGTAATCTCACTTGAATCTGTATTCTTCTGTCATTACTTAGATGATAACACGCTGCCAATATATTCCTGATCCCAAGTAAATCCCCAACTTAATAAACGTAAACTATTAGTACAAAAAAGCTTATAGATTAAACTGTAATCTCGTGGTAATAGCTGATTATATTTTATTAGTATCAACCTGGGATAAATTATAGGGTTTGATGTTCACCACATCTTACCCATGACGCCTCATTTTCAATGGCACTTGGCCAGAGAAATTAACAGGTTCGTTTGAGGGTCTACAACACATTTGACTCAAGACATCTCAAACATCTCAGAGTCAGTCTCAAACTTAAAGGTATTCTCAAGACAGCGTTTCTTTCATGTCTGCAAATAGCTGAACCAATACTCATCTCAAGCAATCAGCAGCACATACTAAGGCAATTTGTACCACTAATTAGTAATTAAATTAATTAAAAACTCAATCAACGGAATCTTTCTTTCCTGTAACTATCACTTTTAGTAACACAATTCTATGCAATTTCTCCGAGATTGACAATCAACCAGGAAATATGAGCAAATTTGTCCGCAACAACACCAGTTGGTTGAAAGTGGCCAGCGCGAAAGGCCCAAAGCCCTCCCAATCCACTGGGGAAAAACGCCCCAGTGGAATGTTGACACACCCTCCCACCAAAAAGGGTGAGCACAGCGCCACACCTGGAGTTTTGCAATTTCTGCAAAAAATGGGCGCATATACCAAAATAGAACACTCCCAACCCCTGTCCTCCCTTGAGCACGGCCTTAGAATTATGGTCGGTGATACTTCCCTTGATCATGGGAAAAAATGGGGGAGGCCTTCTCTGTGACTTTCCCAAACACCGTCTCAGTAAATTATAAAAATTTACATAGAGGATGGGTGGATGTCAGGTTCATGTCCGTGGAGGAAGCAGCAGAAGCAGCAAAAATCATATTCTCCATAAAAATTAACAATGAAGACTGCACCATCCACATGGTGCGCACATGATGGAATGAGGCAAATGACCTATTCATCATATTTGACTGACTTCCAAGCACCATGCACCATGATATCCTCACAGATGAGCTCCGCATGGGGGCCTCAAAGGTTACAGCATAATCAAACAGTTTGAATTTGAGAAATTCCCCTCCTGCCCCACCTGTGTACAGGGAAGGCAATAGCCATTATAGAACCCAATCAGGACGTGGTAGAGGATATCACCCTCATTCCACACACAGCGACCATCAACCTCCCCAATGGCAGCATATCTCGCCCCTTCCACATCACACTGGAACACACCCCACCTATCTGCAAATTCTGCTCAGCTATAGGCCACAAAGACCACGTGTGCCCTATCAAGTGTGGGATTGAAGCACCGGAATTTTGTGAGGACAATATGGACGAAACAAGCCCAACTTTCAGCAAAATTAAGGACTCCACTTTCGCCTTCTATTGGGGTGAAAGAGCTGACGTCACTTTGGTTGAGCCCATTTTGTGCAAGGACTGTCGTCATGCACAGACTGCCCGCAAGCAGGCCATAAGTTCCGCTGAGACCCAAGCTCACACCACGATTTCCCCAGAACAGATTCAGGTGGATGCCATGGCAGCGCAATGGAATAACCAATCAGATCCCCCGCATATAACCCAATGCAACCAAAATGATGAATTTTTTGGACACAACCAATCAAACACCTCCAACCAAGCTGGAGAAAATCCACCATGCACCACTGTGGATCCTCCCAGCCAATCACATGTGATCAGCAATGATATGGTTCATGCACACAATATGGAAGACCATTTCAGCCAATCACAATGTGACAACACTCATGCACAAAACCCAATCACCCCAACACCTAGTTTCTACCCATCAAACCAACAGGCAAACGGCGGAAAATTTTTTGCTGATGGGGCACAAGCCAACCCACACCAGACCCAAACTCCACGGAGTAATCTGAGCCAGAAGAAACTGAACAAAACCAGTACTAAGACCGCCGACCAACACACTGGAACCAATCTGGCTAATCAGCCCCATACTCGCAGTATGACCTGCAATAAGGAACTGGGTGACCTCAGTGGGTCGCCCCAGCGTTCCTGATGTGCAGACTACCACAATCACCATAGGGACGCTCAACATCGCGGGAGCCAAGGCCCCCACATCCTGGGCCAAAAAAATGGCTTTCCTGCACAATATCCCCATGGACATCTTGGCCATCCAAGAACCCCACTGTCCACTGGGGGAGGAGGAGTCATGGTCAACCATGCTCCTTCCAGCCAAATCCTTTTGGACATACCACTGTGGGGTGGTAATTTGAACTAACCATAATACTCCAGTAAATATCTGAAGCACATCCTCCCACCTGGAGGGATGGCTGCTTCTAGCGGATCTTGAGTGGAATGGAGAAACTTTCACCGTGGTGTGTGTGTATGCCCCAAATGATCCAAATGACCGCCAAAATTTTTCTCCAATATCCTCTCAATCCCTTTCCCCAAGGCAACGTTTTTCATGGGAGATTTCAACTGCTGGCTTAACACCATTACTGACCACTGGCCCAAGTCTAAGGCTATACCCCGCGGCCACACAGAACTATGCATACTAAAGGCAATGCTGGGCCTGTGCAACACCATTCCCAAACAAGCCCCCACCCTGGCCAACATGATGAGGCCCCACCACAACAATAACCAGCTGGTCTCAATGACCCAGATTGACCTGATGCTCGCCCCTATAGACTTCCATCACCGGGTATCAGATTTTACAACAACAATTATCCCTTTCTCTGACCACCGGATGGTCTCAATAGCATTATCATCCTTGGAAAAATATCAAAAGCCACCAACCTGGCACAGAGTTCACCCAAGCACCATCCATCTTCTGGAGCTTAAACTTTGGATCAAGATGGTGCTAACAACACAGCAAGAAAGATGACCACCCAACGAGAACCCTATCACCAAGTGGGAAATATTCAAGGCTCAAGCAACCAAGAAAGCCTGCCACCTGAACTCCAGAAAAACAGCCGCGATGTCCGTGACAATCAACAAGGCTATCAGACAGCTTCAGCACTTAGAAAACAACACACCTCACGAGGGATACACCCCCCAATGGGGCCGCCTGTGGTTCCAGCTATCTACACAGGTAAACTCCCTCTTTAGAAAACACCAGCACTACACCAAAGTATGCTACAAATCAAAATACATCCTATCCAGCAAAACTCACATGGCCCAATTCTTCCACCGTTTTAAACCAATTTCAACTTCAGCAACTTGCACACAGGTCCACCGAGCAGATGACACACTGGCGTCCACACCATCCAAAATATTGGCCAAATTACACCAATTTTACACTGACCTGTACACGGCGGATTTCGCATCACCTAGAGAAATTGGAAAATTTTTATCATCCGCTAATATTGACACTATAGCTGATCAACCAGAACTTGTTGCACCCATCACTAAAGATGAACTATGGGAGGTAATAAGATCAACTCCGCACAACAAGTGCCCTGGGCCTGATGGCCTACCATATGAATTTTTCAAAAAATATTTTGACTATATCGCACCAATACTACTGGCAACTATGAACAAGTGCCTGGAGGACACAACCCTTCTACCTGGCGGCCAAGATGCATATGTGGTCACACTCTTCAAAAAAGGAGACCAGGCAGACCTAAACAACTGGCGTCCAATCGCTCTCACCAATACTGACACCAAAATACTAACTAAAATCTTAGCTAAGCGTCTGGGTTGCATTGCTCAGACAGCCCTCTCCCCCCATCAGTTTGGCTTCATCCCAAATCGCTCAATTTGGGATAACATCCACACAATTGCCAACATCTGCCAAGCTAACCCCACAGGCGCCCTTGCTTTCCTGGACCAAAAGAAAGCATATGACCGAGTGCACTGGGGTTACTAGAACAGTGTCTAAAGGCTTTCAACCTACCACCCCGTTTTATAAACTGGGCGCTCCTCCTAACGCGCTCAGCCAGGTTTGCAATCAGAGGCCCAGGTTTCCTAACCGACACCATCACCCCCAAAGGGGCCTCAAACAAGGTGACCCGCTTAGCCCCCTACTATACAATTTTACCCTTGACCCTCTCCTCCGCATTGTAAACTCAAAGCTCACTGGAATCAGGTTGGAGGGACAACTACCAACCAAAATGCTCGCCTTTGCTGATGACTGCGTTGTTGGAATCTCAGGCAATAGGGATGCCAGGGCGATTGAGCGCATTATTCACCAGTATGAGTCAGTGAGTAACGCCATGCTGAACAAACAGAAAACAGAGGTAATTGTTATGGGCAAATTCAGTTCAAACTGGGCCTCACCCTCCCACCACCACACAAACCAACCAACCACACATCCAACCACACAACAACGATCCAAGCCAGTAAAACCACTGTGTTTACCCTTTGCACACCACCCCGCCACCAACCCAGTCCATCATCTGGGCATATGGCTCAAAGCTGGTGGATATGCACTTGACACCATCAAAACCAACATTTTGGACAACATCACAAAAAGAATGACATGTATGCGGAGGAGTAAAGCTAGTTTAACTGGAAGAGTTGTGTTAGCCAACTCCCTGATCTTGTCAAAGTTATGGTTTGCTGCCCACGCGGTTCCCTTCTCCGCCAACTTTACCAACGCAGTCTACAAGCTCCTGCAGAACTGGCTATGGTCTGGTTACCGCGCACCTGTCAGGCTGGAGACCATGTACGGCCCATGGAAGAAAGGCAGGATGGGGCTGCTCAATTTCACGGAACAAGCAACGCAAATCCTCAGCTCATGGGTAGCTCTCACAACGTCACCCAACCCACCATCCCCCCACTGGGCTAAGGCAGCCCAAACCAACTTCGCAAGGGCACTACATCTGAGGTCCCCCTCCAACCCTGCAACTCTGATGAAGTACCTTGCAACACATCCAACCGCCACCGGACCACACAACACCAACTGATATTTCAAACGCATCCTGTACAACCTAAGACAAGGGGATTGGAGCTTCTCCTATGCACAGCAATCTGAAGACATTCACCCTCAAACTGGTTACGTGCAACTCCACAGGGGACAAACGGTGACTAACGCGCCTGCCCCACTACCATCCTTTCCTCTATCCCAGATTGACTACCTAGACTACCAAGACGTCCCATATGACTTGCGCACCCAAAAGCAGGTGTGGGACCTCGTCACCTGCCCCCTCTTATCCCCACAAGTGTGCTCCACAGTGTGGCGCTACATGCGCCATACGTTTAGAACAGCTGACCGCACCTTCTCAATGTTCAAGACATGCGCCATCTGCGGCGGACCCAACACACTAGCACACCGCCTGGAAGAGTGCCCGCCATCCGCGCATATCTGGGCAAACATGATGCACTTGTTTCAACAATCACCAACAGCTGAATTCTGACTATCCCGCGATATCCTGGCACTCAACATGGCCTCGCCTATCCCCCAGACGCTAAGGGCTCTAATTGTGAGTATTGCAATATGGTCCATTCACACAATTACCCTCGACGCTTTCAATGGGATCCTCCACAATTTCAACCAAGCCATCGTCAGGTTCCACAGCCATTTGGCCGACCACTTCCAAGCCTGGCTGTTCAGATCACTCCAACACAAATGGAAGAAATGGATGGGCAACTGGATTCCAATCTGGTTCCTTCGTTATGACATTGAAAACCTCACAGTCTTCATAGGCGGTACACCCTACTAGCCCCTGAGCTGCCATGCCACTTAAGGTCTAGTCATCCACCACCCGTGGCTCCTAGCCACACCCAAGTGTGTCAAGTAGTATCTTTTGAGTTCCATTGTTTTGCTCTCTCTTCCCTCTTCTGTTTTCCATCTTTTCCTCTTCCCTACATATCAGATGTGTCTGTCCCCTGGTCAGCCATCCTCATATAAATAAAAATCATTATAGTAAATAATTATTAAGTGGAATTGCTAGGCCACAAATCCCAAGTTCAGATATACTTAGGATATGTTTGATTTAATAATTACCAACAATTTATATCCAGTCAACCATTCAACACTTACCCCTCCTTGACTGGATAAAAGCGGATGGTATTCATTTTCTCTTGGTTACAACATTCAATGTTTCTCAACCTTCAGAATAGGATGCTACATTAATATTATTTTGGCCCTAGATTAACCTTTCTTCTTAAGCCCCACAATTCCATACTGCATGCTACAGTTAGTTCATGCGTTTTGCCTTCATTTCTTCTATGCCTGCTGCAGCTCCAGCAATCTTTGGCGAACTTGAACTGGCCCTTTGGATTAGATTTCACTCTTCTTCCCCTCCCAAAGAAGAGTTAACTAGTTTAAATGACGACAAGGCACACATCTTTGAATAAAAGCTTATATCTTTACTTATTTCTTAACTTTTCTATATGTTTAATATTTTTTTATTATTATATATATTATTTCTTATACCTTTCTTTTATTTTAACTCTCTTTTTAACTTTTTTTTTAATATTATTCTTTATGATACAGATGAAGATACTTAGCGTGTACTCAATTCACAACCCAGCCGCCTTGATCCTTAATGGTATATATGTCTTTGGACGATTTCTCCAATACCATAAATGGACCTTTCCAAAGCAAGGCAAGCTTGTGCGCATGGCCTGTGCTATGAGTATCACAATATACTACTAAGTCTCCCTCTTTAAATTTAATCACTGTAGCTCGTTTAGCATCATTATAGCTCTTCTGACTATTTTTTTGACTAATCACATTTTGGTAAGCTTCAGATTGCAACTTGACTAAGGTCTTCGCTAGCTGCTCAACATAATTATTTGGGATAATTGCTTCAGTTGAACTGAGTAATGAATATAATAATGGAGGCAAATCTGGCTGTCTACCACACATAAGTCTAAATGGAGAGTGGCCTGTACTGCTGTGATGTCTAATATTGTACACAAACATGGTAGCACTAAAGGAGGTAGCCTATTGAAAAGGTGCTAAGGCTGCATTTTTACGTAAAATGCTGACTAGAGTGCCATTCACTCGTTCTACCATACCATTAGTCTTAGGATGGTATGATGTTGAAAAAACTCCTTTGATAGATATAAACTCATTTAACTGTTGTACCATCTGAGCAGTAAAATTAATGCCATTATCCGTCAAGATCTTCTGTGGGCATCTGTGCTTGTAAAGATATTATCCATAATGAACTTGGAAGTAGTTAAGGCCCCAACATCTCTAATTGCTTTTTCTTCCACCCATTTCTTTAGATGGTCAATAGCAACAATTATGTATTTGTTGCCTAGGCTGCTCACAGGCAATGGCCAACTCCATCTATTGATACGGTATGGCAAGCACAGTCAGGTTTGATTGAATAATACTTCACATCTGAATTCATAGGTTTTGCAATATGACAAGAATGACATTTGTCAAGTACATCTTGAATATCAAATCACATTGAATCTCAGTAGTAATTTGACCGAATTAATCCTAGAGTTTTGGTTAATCCTTCATGCTCTATGGCCTTGTGTGCTTGTGTAATAATCTCCATTCGGTCAGAAGGTTTTGGGAAAATTTGACGCTGCCCATTGGGCTTGAGTTTGTATAAATCTCCATTCCAATATTTTGTGTCAGTTAATACTTTTTTGATCGCTTTTTTCACTTCAGTTGGCTCATCTTCATATTTTTAGTTAATCATCTTTTCATGAAGTTCATCAGCCAAACTGCTCAGGACAGCTACAATAGGAAGTCACGATAATACATATGCATTTTGATGGGCCGCTCCAGCTCTATGAATAATTTTATAATTGTATGCTTGTAATTTCAAATCCCAGCGGGATAATAGTTCCTCAGGTTCCTTGAGGTTGTGGAGCCATCTTAAAGAGCTGTGATCTGTCACTACTTGAAACTTAGTGCCATGAATGTAAACCCAAAATTGTTTACATACATAGATGACACTAAACACTCTCGTTCAGTCACTGTATAATTATGCTCATGCTTATTCAGCATCCTGCTGAAATAAGCAACCGGATGCTCCTCATCATCTTCCTCAATCTGAGGTAGCACACCCCCAATTGCAGTCAATGAGGCGTCAGTTTGTATGCTAAAAGGCCTGCTTAAATCGGGATATCAAAGGATAGGCGCTGTGCTCATTCTGGTTTTCAAAGCCTCAAAGGCCTGTTAGCACTCTTCTGCCCAGCAAAATGAACTACTCCTTGTAGCAAATGAAATAGGGGCTCAGCAATCCTCGCAAACCCTTCTACAAATCTTCAATAGTATCCTACCATGCCTAAGAACACTTGAACATCCCTCATACTCATTGGAGGTTACATCTTGTTAATTGCCTCCACCTTTTTGAGGTTGAGGCCATAAGCCCCTGTCATCAATAACGAACCTGAGGTATTCAAATTGTTCTTTAAAGAATTGACATTTTCTAGGTTTTATATTCAGATTATACTTCAACAGTCATTCAAACACTTGTTTAAGGTGATCCAAATGTTCAAAAAACATTTGAAAAAAGTCATTGATATCATCCAGGTAAACCAGTACGCAGGATAATTTAAGGTCCCCCAAAATTGTGTCCATTGCTCGTTGAAAAGTTGCTGGCATATTGAACAGCCCCTGTGGCATGCGCATCAGTTGAAACACTCCATGAGTAGCAATTGTTGTGCACTTCTCCTGCTCCTCTTGAGGCAGTTCAGTTTGCCAATATCCTGAAATAAGATCCATGGCAGTAAATTATTTTGCCCCTCCCAAACGGTCCAAAGCATCATCAATTATAGGCAACGGATAGTTTCCTTTTTGTAATGGCATTTAGGCGTCAATAATCAAATTACAACTTGACTGCTGCCATCTTTTTTCCTTACAATTAAAACTGGACTGGCCCATGGGCTCTTAGATGGCACAATCATTCCACTTTTTAGCAGTTTTTCTAGCACTTCTCTGACTATTTCGTCACTAGCCTTGGGGCGCCAAATTGGCCTCATTCTAATAGGCGCATGGTCCCCAGTGTCAACAAAATGCTGTACTCTTTTGCACAACCTAAATCTTGATCATCTTTGGTGAAAATTTTGGAGTATCGTTCAGACTCTAGTGCTTCATCCTTTAGTTGCTCTGATAATCCACTAAACAATTCTTGAGGAATTACAGTATGTGCCCCAAGGGTTTCAGTTGGTAAGCTGAGCTCATATAAATCGCCAAATTTGACAGCTGATTTTAATTCTTCCCTTGGAAACAGATGCATAAATGCAACTACTTGATATTTTTTGACCTTAATAATTCAGCTGGTCAAATTTGCTAATAGGACATCAATTCCTTATGCCCTGGTATAAGTATTCAAGGCGCTACAATAGGTTCCATTGAGAATTTTGCCACAGGGATACAACCTCCCCATATAGTCCTTCTGGAATATCCAGCATGGTCTCAGTCTTCATAACCAGTTGATGGCCTGGAGCTATTGTAGCATCCATATTCACATGTAGAGGTATTCCTAAATTTTCATTTATAGCAATCAGCATGGGAAAGCTTTAGTTTCCCCGCTGAATATATCCTACTGGTATTATTCCATCGGAATAAGATATATTGATAAAGTTTTGATGACGGCTTGTGGGCTTCATATTGTCATGAGAGAAATAAATTGTAAGTGATTGGCCTAATATTGTTAAGAGGTTTATTTTAAAATTGCATGAGAACCCTCAGGTCCTTAAAAACTCATTCCAATTAAGATGTCATAATTGGTGTTTGGAAGCACTACTGTGAGTGCTGCTACTACTAAAGCTCCAAATCACAGCAGCAAGGCGCTGTAAGCTCCTTCACTCTTAATGCTGTTGAGGCTCACGGTCCCATATTCCTGATGATGGTCAATTTTCGGAGAAATTTTCAGTTTCTTCACCAACTTCATGGAAACAATGTTTACAGGTGCTCCACTATCAACAATAGCAACAACTTTGATCTTGTTGACCAGAATGTCCACGTAAGTGCACTCAGAGTAGTAGGAATCGAAGGAGTTTACTAAGTGAATATGTGAAGAATCCAGAGAATTAAGAGTGTTCTTCAGAGTATTTCCAATACTGGGACATTCATTGATGAATGTGTCGATTGGCATTGCTATATCGACCCCTTTCAGGCTTGAGGTATCTGATGCATTGCTTGGCCCTTCTGCTGGATTATTCTCAATTATTTGTTGCACATATGGTTTAGTACTACTTCAGAGGCTTCAGTTATGACAACCTTACTCTGAGAGCGAGTTACCGCATGTACATTTATAGAATCTTCATTTGGTACTAAAATGGAATTCGTTTCATTGTTAAGCAAGGCCCCATGGCCTGCATATTCTTGTCAATCAAGTGGGACTGGTTTTTCCAGCACAATAGAGCATCCTACATCTATTGTGCTTTTTCTTTTCCCTTTTCCTGTACATTATCAGGAAGGACTACATTGACGTTACGCTGACAGCATCAAGAAGCAAAGTGCCCTTTACAGTTGCAATTATAGCAGATAATATCATCCATTGAGCATGTGGGCTTTGTATTTGAGTTCTTCTAAGTTTTCACAAGAGAATCATTTCCAATATTCTTATTAGTTTCAATGGGTTTCTCAACAGAGGCAGGTCCTGATTTGTATCCAGTATTAGGAGGGTCATAATTCTGTGAACATCTGCGCAAATAAGCAACTAGTTCAGATGTAGTAAGATTTTGTACAAAAGCAGGCATTAAAGCATTTGACAATTTTGTTAAGGTTGTACCACATGTTCTAGCGCAATCTTAGCATCAAAATTGACCATAGCCTTGGCGCCCAGGAGAACTTGCTCTTTGTGATAAATCAATCTGCGAATTCATCAATTGCTTCATCTTTCTTAAGGCAAATATTTATAAATTTAGATTTTCTGGTTTACATCCGTTCTGGGCCTCCAAATTCATAAAGCACAGCCTCATTGACTTTGGCATAAGTTGGGTTTTCATTGATATGGGGCATAATCAACTCAATGCTCCACCGATCCAAGCAGTTAGTCATAGTGGCTGCTTTGTTGTGGTCACTGGCCCCATACATAGCCAATTCAAAGCTTTTGACAAATGTGGTAATACTTCCATTCTTGTCAAATGCAGGTAGGTTCTCTGATTTGTAATTTATGCTTTCCCATCTATGGTTATCAGAATTTCTTCTTTGTTGGCTTGGGCCAGATGTACTAGAGCGTTGAGGCACTGCACCATGATTTAAGGTGTTGGGGTTGGCCAAAGCAACCATATTACTAGGCATCTATCAATGTGGTACAGCATCCATTTCAGTGGCTACTTCCAAAGCTTCATCCTCATAATATTTGAAAACATTTTCAGTTGAATGGTTTGTAGCACATTGGCAATGCCCTTCATTCAAGGTTCAGATTTGATCATTAATTTCATTTTCCCAATTAACACAATTTTGATCTTTTAACTTAAACTCCTCAATTTCCTCATTCAAGCTAGTAGTTTGTAATTTCAAGGTGGAAATCACTTAGTCCTTTTCATTAATTGTTTTCTTACACTGGTTTACTTATCCTTGAAGAATATTATTCAACTCATTAATATCAGTGACCTCCTCATTATTATTATTGATCTGTCAATTGAGATGATCAATATAATCTTGATTTTTTTTCGTTTTCTGCCTGTTGACCTTCAAATTCTGTTTGCCAGTAATTGATTTTTTTTGGTTTATTCATCCTTCATCTGCAATATTTGGGCGCACAGTTGTCGATGCTGATTACAAAATTCATCATTAGTGTTTAGCTGCGCCTCTTGGGCTTTGTGATTAAGCCTCATGAACTCTCAAAGCATTAATGGAAGTCTGTGTGATATTGTTAGCCCAAGTTTTGGTAATTCCTCTTTCTTCTAATAAATTGCCAAAGATAGAATGCAATCTGTCATTAAGCTCTTGTGCTAATTCTGCTACTCTGTCATTAGCCCAAGTAGCTAGATTATAGTTTGCTTCCAAACTAGAACGGACTTCAGCAAAGTTGGCCTCTAAACGCTCATTTAAAATTTGGGCCGCCTGGCTGGAGTTGCATGAGAAGTTAACCAACTTGGTAATGGCCGCATGATGGCGGGCAATCATCATCTGAGAATTTCTAGAGGTGGTGTGTAAAAATTAAATTAAGTATTGGGCAATAAACTCTATCCCAATTAAATTATTTTGGACTTGAGCTACGCTCAATTGATGATGAGCTAAATATCTCATCCACAACGCATCTTGATATCATTGATTATAAAAAGGATTACTACTGTTATCTGCAGGCCCTTGTCCCATTTGATACCCTCTTAACAACTGATGTTTGATACGTTCCAGTTATTCAGGTGAAATGGGCTTATAAGGGTAGGTAATAATAGGTATATCATTCAAATCAATTTTGGGACAAAGTCATTTCTGTATTCCCATTAGGCCCAGTAATAGCTCTAAATAATTGATTGGGATTACTCCCATACTCGGCGTGGTCACCATCTGAAGACCCAGCAATGAGCGCCACTTGTTGAATTTTAGGTTTATTAAGGATGGCTGGTTCTTCTTCTGCGGTAAGGTAGAGTTTTAAACGTCTATTATATGAAGACAATAGACTAGTTGGTGACTATAGTTAAGATATAACTTCTTGGTAATCACACTTGAATCTGTATTCTTCTGTCATTACTTAGAAAATGGCACGCTGCCCTGATATTCCTGATCCCAAGTAAATCCTAGACATAATATGATGTAAAGTATTTATAAAAAAAGCTTACAAATCAAACTGTAATCTCGTGGCAATAGTAGATTATTTTTTATTAGTATCAACTTGGGATAATTTATAGGGTTCAATGTTCACCACATCTTACCCATGACGCCTCAATTTCAGTGGCACTTGGCCAGAGAAAGTAACGAGTTTGTTTGAGGGTCTATAATCCATTTGACTCAAGACATCTCAAACATCTCAGAGTTGGTCTCAAACTCAGAAATATTCTCAAGACAGCGTTTTTAACGCGTCTGCAAAAAGCTGAAATGATACTCATCTCAAGCAATTGGCAGCACATACTAAGGCAATTTGTACCACTAATTAGTAATTAATTTGATTGAAAACTCAATTGACCTTAAAAACTAATTTTGACATAGACCAACAAAGCCCACGTGCCTGGGTCATTTAGTTAGCTATAAAATAAATCCAACTAAACTAACAAAGCCTCCATGCCTGTGTAATTATAGTCAAATATTATTAATTGTAATTGCTAGGCCACAAATCCCAAGTTCAGATATACTTAGGATATTTTTGATTTATAATTACCAAAGAACTATATCTAGTCAACCATTCAACAAGCTCAACCTAATTTCTGGAGCAACTAACCACATATAATCTTTGAAACTCCATGAAATTCAGTTGATGAGTCGTTCTGCTGGGATTGGCCATTTCATACCAAATAATAAAAAATTATTGGAGGAATCCATCTGTTTAAAATATCAACAGAAGCCTTTCTAACTGTTTATTGCCACTTTTCTTTCTGCTTGACATCACTTTCAAGCGAATTTATTAAAAAGCATCCATTAATTTTACATCACCACCTATACTGTATCAGTTTTCCATTTATGTTAGCGGATTTGCCACCTTCTGCCACAGCGTAAAGCAGCACTCCACCTGGTAGTGTTTTCCACCCAGCAAGCAAATGCATGCGAACTGGCTCATCCAGTCTGCCTAATGCATCAGGCTGATTTTTTTCTCCAAGGGAATTATTAATAAACTTAGCGCGAGTCCACCCAACCCACCCCCACCCACTTGGCCTACCCTGATCTAATATTCGCTTTTGCCTCTGAGTCAAATATGGGCATCTCTTCCCGTATGCTGACAAAGTGATAATTGAGCTGGCAACGTCCACATTTTCGCCACCAGGATTTATTAACTTCCGCCCTTTTAAGGGCTATTTTGATATTGGCTTTCCCACTGAAGAGGACGCAGCTGCTGCAGCAACTACGCCTTAATATATAAAAACACACCTATTACCACAACCTGTACATGCATCCCCAGTGACATCACAATGGTGGTGACCTTTGCAAACCTTTCTCTGCACCTTCCCCCCAAACACTCTATGAAGAATTGATGATGGGGCTATCCAAATATGGTACAAACCCCATCCTCCACTTCCTGGTCCCAAGCGGAGCTGAGCAGTTAGCGGCACCATGGGCAATGGCCACCATCACCCCCCACCAGCCAACCATAGCCCAGCACATTCCACCACGTGCCCATATCCCATATGCACCAGATCACTTCTTTTGGGCTCATATTGACAACAGCCGCACCATTTTCCCCCTCTGACATGAGTTGGATCATTCCATAAAAACTGTAGCTACAATTCAAAACAAGCGTAATCCGCCAAGCCCACACATGAGTCTGCACAAACAGCGTTTGAGTGGGGATTTTGGCTGCCCCCACCCCCTCCAGCTGAACTCTCAAAAATTAACAAAACCTTTGCAACCAAAGCCCAAACCAGATTAATTTCTCACAATATAACCAATCAGTAGCAGGTTTTGACCCATACTCAATCCAACCAATTTAACGCCCCAAAACTTACCCAACCAAAACCATGTCCCTCCGAATTAATCAGGCTCAACCAAAATCCCTGGGACTTATTGGATGAATTAACTGAATCTGGGGAAATTGTCCCACCTCCCAACTTTTCAATTAATTTGAAGCCATATCTTCCTTCAGATTTCTATGCCCCATTCCCACCCAAGAAATATGTCCCCAAACCCATTGCTACCCCATTCTTAAGTTACCATCAACTTGCCAAGGCCGCCGTGGCCTCTCCTGATAGCTGCCATCTCCACAAAGCCGTGGAACTATCTTTCACTGAATTTAATGAAGGGCTACATATAAGTAATTACCCTGCAGACTTCCCTGAGGTTGCAAAAGTGGAAATTGAACAATCAAGGGAAACTGCCACCTCTGCTATCAAGCAAGTCGTTGCACTGACAGAATTTTCCCCCACCACGCGCATCACCAGAGCCAATATCACTAAATTTTCCCAGCTTCCTAATGCATGCATACAAGCTGAACATCATGTTGCTGAATTCCTGGAGGCTGTGCTCCAGGCCCAGATTGTTACCAAAGAGATTAACACTTTTCTAATTTTCCTTGACCCACATCCTGTGGATGCCCCAACCCCTTTTCTCTCAGCTTTGATCCGCCTCTTTATTTGTGAAGATGAAATTGACAATCCTCCTGATCCCCCTCCCCCTCCCCCTCCGCCATGGTTGGATAAGCGGTTCACAACTGCTACACCTGGTAGGTTAATTTTCCTCTTTGTTTTGGTGTCTCGCCACTAATTTAGGGTTTTTGGTTTGTGTTTTTGGTCATTATTTTGTATCTGTAATGTATGTCCCCTGGTTGGCTTACCTCAGATAAAAGGTAAAATTTAAATAACTGTATATTGCCAAAGTTTGGCAACCATATAAGCTCAAATAGTTGCATAAATTGGGCACAATGAGATTGCAGCTATGGGCATAAAGAGATATGATTAACGCTGATCCTTTTGCATGATCTGATGCTCCCCACATTGCTTTCTCAAATAGCTTGAGAAAAGAGTGAACGTTCCCATCTCTATTTAACTTTATAAGGTTTAGAACTTTGGATTCAACTCGCCCTATTTCAAAAATAGGCGTTACACTTCTTCTAGTACTTGTTAGTGTTGGTAAATCATCATATAAAATTGACCTCTTTTTGTTGGAGAGTATCTGGAATAAGGATCAATACCAGACCTTTATGTATAGGACTGATGTTTAAAAGCAGTTTTTGCATCAGTATCAATTCCTGATGACTCAATTTCATGATATTGCTCCAAACTACTAGATTCCAATACTTGAATTTGGCCCTTATTTGTTTTTCCAATCACTTTTTGGCCAAACAGGCAGAGCTTTTTTTCAATTTCTCCATTGTCAAGGCTGGGTGAGCACCAGCCACTTTACTTTTTTAGAATTTTCACCTTCTTTTTTAGGGTTGTCATGTTCCTTCTCAAATAAAAAGATTTGACATTATGCACATAATATCTTTGGCCATACTGAATACTTGGGAGTTTTCAGTTGATAATTGCATTCTGAGTTCACATTTCTCCTGAGTAATTTCAGCATTTCTGGCCTGCCATTTTGACGAAACAGTCCAAATTTTTGAAAATTCCCCCTTGATCTGAGCATCCTCCTTTTCCCTATTTGGACTGCTGGTAATGCCACAAGATCTTCATTGTCCTTGTTCAAAATAACCAACTAAGTCTGAACATACTCCTTAAAGTGAACGTTCTATGAATTAAAGTCCATTTGCTCTTTGACCTAAAGTATTCTGTGTGGTGAGTCATTCTGTCTGAGATAATATAAAATTAGAATGAGTTTTCAAGCTTTGACAGCGGTATTAATTTTTTGACTGTTCATGTGATAGACCATGGTGAGCAAGAACTTCTGCGGCTATCTTTAATCACCTACGTTTAGTAGTTCTTCAAAGTATATAATTGATGAGCTTCAGTGGCAAGTCCCATATTACACAATTGCTTTTCAGACTTTGGTAAAACTTATATTTAATTTTTTAGTAAAGCATTTGGGAAGATTATTCTTCTTGTACACAGTAGATTTCTATGAGTTCCAAATTTTTGTCTAGCAAGAATTTGCTGAGGATGCTTGATTAAGGTTTGGAAAAAGTTAACAAGGAATTTATTCGTTGTTTGACTGTCTGTGAGGCGTCTGTCAAGAGCTGTCATAGTTGCATCATGATGTAACAGTCAGTGTGAACTAATTGTCACATTTTTACTTGAGTGTTAGAAATCTAAATCTCAAGTCAAAAGTTTTTTTGGGGAGTTGCAGTCAAGGTTGGGCTCAGTGCTGGGCTGTGCTCCTTCTGAGCTATTCTTTAAGCTCATATTGGTATAAAGAATAGTGCAGGAGGGCTCCCTGGAAGGGCGACCTTAAAGGTTAGTCCCTTGCAATTTTTTAATTTTGTTCTAGATTCTCTCGCCTATGATCCCCACTTTTGAGCTGGTTTCTCTTGTGGCCTTGGGGCAGCCCTTGCCTTGTATTACCTGGTTTTCAAAGCATCACAAGTTTTTGTCACATCAACAAAAACGTGAGTTTTTGGGGCTTGATCTTCCCCAAATATTCTATCTTTTTCTTGGTGTGTTCATGGCACCAAATCATCAGGATTAAGTTTATCTGCAGATTTTTATTTGTAAATATTAAAATTTAAGGCTAAAACTGCATATCTGTAATAATATAACAATTACCATTGATTTTATATAACGTTTTTAAATTTTTAAATTTTTAAATTTATTGCGGGGAAGGCTGACCATGGGATGGACACTTCCGAATATGACTCAGACGAGACAAAACTTAGTACCAGGTGAGGCACCCCAGAGAAGCGATGCTATCTCTTGTTGCCAGCGGGAACGCCACTTATGGGAAGGGGAGGGAACGTGTGTAGGGGGCGTAGCCACTATTGAGCACGTGTGGAGGAAGGGGTCTGATTTGATGAACCAGACTGGGAACCAGGAGGAGACCAGCTGCTGGCGCCGTGGTGGGAGATATCCAAACATCCACGCTTGAAAGTGATCCACCAAATGAGACCAGAATCTGCGGACAGCTTCAGGGAGGGTGGGGATGGATCCGGCGATGGCATCCAAGACAATCGTGTGGATAGTCCACATGGCGATTGCAACCACCAGAGCACGAAGGGAGGGTGGGAGGGGGAGGCCATTGATGAAGCAAACATATCTCTTGACAGACTGAAGGGATGTGTTTGATCCTGGCCTAGCAGACGTTGGACTTCGCGCCATATTACTTTAGAGGTGGGGCACTTCTCCAGGCGGTGAAACAGCGTTCCATACTGGCCACACACGACACAGGATGAGTGTAAAGCATTAGAGCGCTCAGCTGTACGATACACCCGCCTCAGGCAGCGCCACACATGGGAGCGGACTTGAGGCTGCAACAGAGGATGGTGTGCGTATTTCCAGATAGTCTTTTGGGTCTCAGTGGAATAAGGGATGTCCATCATGTCCAGGTAGTCCACCCTGGATAGGACTTGGGGTCGAATGGGGATCACGCCATCATGGATGGGTAGCCCCTGTACCTCTTGTGTGAACTGAGGAGAGGGGCGGCCTCTTCAGGTTGTATGTCCACTAATACGAATTCTCCACTCTGCGCTTCGCATGGAGAGTAGGATTCGTTTGTAGTGGGTTTTGGTCCCGTGAGGACCTGTGGCTGATGTGTGTGATGCGAGGTATCTCATCAGGGAGTGGGGGTTTGATGGATTGTTGAGGCCCAAGGCTCGGGAGAAGTTGGAGTGGGCCGCGTGGGACCAGTGTTGGGATGGGAGTGTAGGAGCAGTGACGGCCGCAATCCAGGTGCCTAGGATCCTGGCAGCATGGGCTTTGAAGTCAATAGGCCCATGCCACCATGATGATGAGGGCCAAACATGACCTCTAGCCGTACTGGTGGAGGGCGGCCTGACCAAAGCCAACCTTGTAGCAAAGCATACAGGGATTTGAAGAAGCTTGGGGAGAAGGGGATGGCGTGGGCTCCAAACCAGACTTTGGATAGGAGCATAGAGTTGGCAAGAACAACCCTGCCAGTGAGGGTAGTAGGGTGGGCTCTGAGAGAGGCAATTCGCTTCGTCACGTTGTCCAGTATATGGCCCTCCATTACTGCTGACGCGTATCCTCCTGCCTCCAACCACACGCCCAGATGGCGTACCAGTCCTATGGTAGGTCGCGGCACAAAGGGGAGCACCAGTGGAGCAGTGTGTTTTGAGTTAATAAGGCGTGGACTTGGGCGAGCAGCTGGGCTGGGTTGGGAACTACTTGCTGGGCCCAGCAGTTCTGAAACTGACCAAGGAGGATGATTTCAGTTTTGGAGGCGTTCAGTGCCGCGTTGCTTACCCGGGAATATTCCTGGATGAGGGCTTCAAGCGCGCGCATGCATCTTTGTTATTAGACACCCCCACCACGCAATCATCTGCAAATGCCATCATCTTGACTGGGGTTTGGCCTGGCACATGGACCCCAGTGAGTTGGGCATTCACATTTCGCAGTAGTGGGTCAAGGCTGAAGTTGTATAAGAGTGGGCTCAGGGGGTCCCCTTGTCGCAGGCCCCTTTGAGGATGGACTACTTCCATTAGGAAACCTGGGCCGCGCACAGCCATTGTTGCAGATTCTGTGAGCAGCATCACCCAGTTAATGAAGCGGGGAGGGAGGCGGAATTGTTGGAGGCAGGCCCTAAGGTATTCCCAATTTACTCTATCATAGGCCTTTTGTTGGTCCAAGAATACAAGTGCCCCAGAGGCTGTGGACTGACACACATTAGCCACAGAGTGCACGTTATCCCAAATCGACCTTCTGGGGATGAAACTGAATTGTTATGGAGAGATGGTGGCAGATGCTACAGTCCCTAAACGGTTAGCCATGATTTTTGTTAAAATTTTGGTGTCTGGGTTTGTTAAATAAATGGGGCACCAGTTGGCTAAGTCTAGCCTATCCCCTTTCTTGAAGAGTGTGACTGTAAAAGCCTCATGTCCTCCTGGTAGGAGGCGCTTTTCCAACAGGCTTTGGTTGAGTGAGGCTAGCAGCAATGGGGATATATATTTAAAATATTTTTTGTAGAACTCATACGGAATGCCATCTGGGCCTGGGCATTTTCAGTTTGGCGCACCGCAAATGGTAGTCCATAATTTGTTTGGAGTAATTAAATTCATTATTTCCGGGTATCAGAAAATGGTGCGGATATGAGCTCTGTCAAGAAATTCCGCCATTTCAGCCGGCTGAATTGGTTCAGCTTGGTATAACTCGGAGTAATATCTTTGCATTTCGATTGCCACTTTGGCTGGTGTGTCCACAATAGAATTATCCGATCTTTGCACCTGTGTACAGGCCACGCTCTGGCGTGGTGCAAAATTTTTTGAAGAAGTATGCGGTGCACTTGTCACCTTTAGTGATGCGTGTGGCCCTGTATTGGACACAAACCCGATGTTTGTGTTGCCTTTCAAGTGTGTTGAGGTGGGCTGCTGCCTCCGCCCACTTCTGGCCCCATGCAGGGCTATATCCTGAGGCTGGAATGTTGGACTCCAAGTGGGCCAATTCTGCCAGCGCACATGATATAACCGCCGATGTGGCTCATGAGTGTCTGGATGAGAGATGGCAATAGTGGCGGATGGTGTCTTCTTTGAAATTTGCCCATGTGGAAATGGGGTCCGCGCAAAATGGTGCAACAAACAATTTTGCCAAAGTTGCCTCTTCCACCCATGTGGAAAATCCTGGCGACGCAAGCTCTGGGGGGCAGATTTTGCACCAATGTGGGGCCTTTGCAACTGTGACGGGTAAGTGGTATGTTATCGAGACCAGTCGTTGGTCGGAGAGTTCCATTTTCGTTGTTTTAAAGTGGGAGATGTGGGGTTGGAATTTCGCCGGCACTAGAATAAGGTCAATGCGGGTCATGGACCTTAATTGGCCTTTGTGGATGTGGGGACGCGTCATGTTTTCGAGCAGTAGGGCATGTCACAGCAGCGCATCCATTAACCCAAGGGTAGCTTTTAGAACGCGTAGTTCTACATGACCCTGTGGGGCGTGGGGTGAGGGCAGCCACCGGTCCATTGGTGAGGTTAGCCAACAGTTCATGTCGCCAATTAGGAAAGAATTGGGGGGTAGCAGGAGGGATTTGACCAACGGGAAAAATTACGACGCTCTTGTGCACCGTTTGGGGCATAAATGTTGATGATTGTGTGTGCAACATCGGCCCATGAGAAGGTGACAACGAGCACTCAGTCATTTAGGAATGTTTCTGAAGATGTAAATTTGAAAA
This sequence comes from Massospora cicadina, assembly GCA_022478985.1. NCBI lineage: Eukaryota > Fungi > Entomophthoromycota > Entomophthoromycetes > Entomophthorales > Entomophthoraceae > Massospora > Massospora cicadina. The sequence goes on along the minus strand of JAKSZP010015904.1, from coordinate 144,253 downwards.
AATTGTTCTTCCAAATTAGCACCCCACAGTGCTTTGACCAAAAGGATAGGGATGGTAGGAGCATTGTTTTCCAAGCATCCTTGGAACCTTGTGGACAGTGGGTTTCCTGGATGGCCAGGATATCCACGGGTAAATTATTTTGTAAAAAACTCAGTTTCCTAGCCCAGGATGGGGAGGCCTTGAGTCTGGCAATATTCAGCGTCCCTAGAGTGAAGGTTTCCCCCATCGCACCTTAGGTGTGAGGGGGTGGGCCCCCTGGCCCACCAGCCTCTTCCAGGTCCCCACGGGCTTTCACAGCAGCGTGGGTATTAGCAGCAACGCTATTGGGGTTTTTGTTAATTTTTGTGGAAAGAGTCGCATTGGCTTTGGCCTTTGCTTTTTGTTTTCCTGATGTTGGACGAATTTTTTGTGGTGCGGATAAGTTCAGTGCACCGTCGAGTGGGGCAAAAAAATTTTTTTTTGGTTGGGATAGGTCCCAAGTCAGTTTCAACCGGGGCTTGGGTGCAGCGATTGGGTGAGATCAAATCTCCCATCAGATCCTCAGATTGAGTGGCCCGTTCAGCCTGGGCCTCCCAATCTGATTGGGTGATGGATTCCTGAGTTGCTTCCGCCGCGAAGGTCTCCATGTCCTCCTGGTGTTGTGAGTGTGGGATGGTGGTGGTGACCTTGGCCGCTTCCTTGGCCGCGGTCCTATGGGCCTGCTTGGCCTTCTTCCACTCCTGCGGGGAGATGGGCTTTACCAATAGGTAGCAGCCTTGTGCTCCCCATGGGAAAGCCTCTTTGATGCTTGCAGTTGGTTCGTAGTGCGCCTCTCCACTGGCTCTGGCTGCTGAGGGGTGCTCTTGGAATGTAACGCCCTCTTTGATGGGGCACGCATGTGCCTTATGGCCAAACGCGTCACAGTGGGTGCAAATGGGGGGCGCGCTGTCCACGGTTACCCAGAATGGGTGGGTGGTGTGCCCTGCGATGTCAATAAAGGTGGAGTGTGGGATCTGGGTTAGGTCCTTCGCGATCTCCTCAGTTGGGGTCAGAACTGCGATGGCTTTGCCAGTGCACAGGTGTGGCATCAGCGTGAAACGTTGCATTTTGAAAGATTGTATTTCACCATATATGGCGAGACCATCTTTCAGGTGTTGCTCCAAAATGTCACGTTTTACCGTAGTAGGCAAAAAGTCAAACGTGAGGAAAATTTGGTTTGATTTTGTCCATCTGGTGCGTTTAGTTTCGATGACCCATTGCCCTTCGGGGAGGTCAACCACTACGCACACTGCTGCAGCCTCATCTGCTGCTATTTTGCTTTCAAAACCTAGGTCCAGCCAACCGCATGACATGGATTGAGGTGCAACGTACACTGCGGTCGGGAAAATTTTTGTGTACATCTTCACAAAATTTTTCCCATAGGGCCGTTTTTTGGATGTCCAGATACACACGGACTCCGAATTCCACCAACAAAAGTGGCTGGGAATGTGGCGTGTTAATGTACTGGTTGCATCATGCTTGCCACACGAGTATCTCCGGGGAAATAGTGACCGCCGGTTTTTTAAGATTTTTTTCTATTCTGCTGGATTCTCCGGGGCGTTTTCGAATGTTAGAGGCCACGGGCCTTCCACCTGCTCCTCTTGCCTTGCTTGCCTAACTGCTCCCAGACATGGGCGCAGACTAATCCCCTCTATGAGATTATCAAACTAGATTAGTCTTGAATTGAATGGGTTACAAAAGTGTTTGCAACGAGAAAGAAAAGTTTTATTTTATATAACGTTTTTGCATCTTAAATATGTTTTTTATTTTAAAATAAAAATTAAAAACCAGAACTTTTCTTTACGCTTGATCTCACTTTTGAGCGAATTTTAATATAAATTTTATTTTATCCACCACTTTCTGACCACATCCATTTCCCATTTTGATGTCTGTGGATCTGCTGCCTGCTGCCCATTTTGGGGCAGCAGTGCTCCACCCCTAGCACTTTCTGCCCTGCGGGGAAACATGTTTAAAAGGACTCAAATTCCCACTAACCTCTTCTGGATGACTTGTCCTTTCACAGGACTTAGTGCTTTAACTTGCGTGCATTCAACCATCTTGCCCCATCCTCTCACCCTTCCTTGATCCAACATTCAACTTTGCCTCCATGTTGACTACAGACGTTTATTCCCATATGCTGACAAAGAAATTGTCAATCTTGACACCGCTGCCTTCACACCAGATGGCTATATTAATTTTTACCATTTTAAGGGCTATTTTGATATAGGCTTCCAGATGGAGAGAACGCTTCAGCAGCTGCGTTGACTCCTTTGATTTATAAAAATTCCCACTTCCTAATACCTGTATAGCCTCCCTTCTGACACCACATATGTGGTATCATTTACAAACCTTCTTTCTCACCTCCCACCCTAAATTCTATATGAGCAGCTAATGTTGGGGCTTATGGCTTATGGTTTTCAACCCAACCTTATCTTCGCCATTCCTTCTGGTGCAGAGCGCCTTGATGCCCCTCGCGCCACTGCCACCATCACCCCACACTACTCCGCCATTACCCAACATATACCCCCACATGGTCACATTGCAGCACCACCAGAGCATTTCTTTTAGGCTCATGTCAACAATGGTCAACAGATTTTTCCCCTTTGTTTCAAATTTGACCATTCTAAAAAGTCCTACTCCCATGCCACTTCATCTGGTCCAGTCTCTGCAACCTTGCCAGCAGCATCTGAATGGGGTTTTATTGCCCCCTCCCACCCAAACCTCTTTCTCTCTATCCAGAGTGGGTTATCTGCATCCCTTACAACCCCCAGCCACGTTCACCCACCTGAATTCACCTGTACAATCAGAAACAGGCTTGGCTCACTGCTTGACCCCAAACAGCTCCCCACTCGCCTATTACCACCCACCCTAATCCTTTCTCCACTATTCCCATGAACCAAAATCCGTGGGCCCTATTAGATGAGGCTGACGAATAAGGTGTAATAGATGGTAAGACAGTTGAGAAATCAGATGAGGAAGCCCTAGATGGGTATGACTGGGAAGAATTTTTTTCCTCAGATTTTTACAATCCTATCCCACCCAGACGTCATGCCCCCAAACCCAATTCTATCCCCTTTCAGAGTGACCACAAGCTTTTATTAGCGGCAATGGCCTCCCCATTGTCACCAAATCCATATTGCAGTAGCAAAATCTGGAGAAGAATTCCACATAGGCCTAACTGTAGTTAATTTTCCCCTGTTTTCCCTAAAAATGCGCGGGATGAAACCAATTAATTGGTCAAAGTTGCCAAAACCTCTGCCATTCATGTTGCTAACTATCGTACTTTGACCCAATTACTGCTATCACCAGGCAAAATGTAGCCAATTTCCCCACTTACTGATGCCTGCCTTCAGGCTAAACGTCATCTGGCCGAATTAGTTAAAGCTATCATCTAGGCTGATATTGCGCATCTCATTCCTTTTATATTACACCTTGACCCCATTATGCTGACGCCCCTGACGCCCTTGCTCTCAGCCTCAATCCACTTCAACAGCGCTGCTTCCCCTGATGTGGTTGATGTGCAAATGGATGCGCCACTCATCCCTTCCTCCCCCTTTGCCATGGTGATCTAGCGGTCCTCTGCTTCCTGCCTGGTTGGAGGTTTTAATTTGTTCCAATTTTCCGTTTTGTTTTTCAGTTTTTATTTTCTCCTTGAGTATTGGTACCGTCCATCCCCTTGTCAGCGTGCCTCAAATAAAAGTTAAAAATTTAAGTAAATAAGGATAATTCTGGAGTCAAAACCTCACTTACCTGTTACATCTTTTTCTCACTCTGAGTTTTCCTAAATTTGAGGTAGAATTGGTCAGTTCATGAGTTATCAAATCTTACCTCAAGAGTCAGACTCACGTCAGACATTCTTTTGGCATCAATAAATGGCGCCAATCCTAATTCAAGATGGCGATTAAAAACTTGGATGTTTCCAATTGCTACATTATTCTAAAATGAATTTGTACTTCCAGCACGCCATCAGATCCCCAGTTCTTATAAGCTCAATGATTGCTTAAGGTATTGATTGTCAAGTAACCGGCACCAGGGGAGCTGGTGATGGATGGCCAACCCTAGACCAGAAGCGGTCTTCAGTGTGAAGCCCAGTGGTGTCTCCTCCTCACCAGGGATTTGGTTAGCACTGAGGGGACATGGTCCGTCAGGGCTCCCTCACCACATGGTCAGCCCACCCCAAGTGTGATAACCATACAGCTGCGCTGGACTGCAAGCCTTCTCACATGATAAGGGGGTTCATCCTAGTCAAGTGTTGGGCATGTTTCCCCTTGGGATGGACTGGTTATTGCAGCCAAGTTCCATCTCAGTTTTGGTTTCGGTTCCCTCACCAAGAGGGACTCAGAATTTAATTCCAAGCTATTTTCTCAGGGATGAAGTTATCTCGCCCTGGGAAGCCCTCATTGTGGCTACCTCCTGCTACAGGGCACTCTCTTGTGGAAAGCTCCTTCTTAGCAGTGGGTATTGTAACTGCCAGGTTGAACTGATTGTTACATCTTGACTTAAATTCAGAAATCTAAACTCAAGTCAAAATGCTTTTGGGGAATTGTGGTTGAGGTTGGGCTTGGTGCTGGGCTGTGCCCCTCCTAAGCTATTCTTTAAGCTCTTATGAGCCTAAAAAATAGTGTTGGAGGGGCTCCCTGGAAGGGCGACCTTATAGGTCAGGCTCTTGTAATTCAATAATTTTATTCAGAATTAACTTTCTTTTGATCCCAACTCTTGAGGGTTTCTCTTTTGGCCTTGGGGCAGCCCTTGCATTGTCTTACCTGGTTTCCGCAACATCACAAGTTTTTGTTGAATTAAAAAACGTGAGTCCTCAGGACTTGATATCACCCAAATACTCTGTCTTTTTCTTAATGTGTTTAAGGCGCCAAATTATAGGGATTAAGTTCATCCAAAGCTTTTTATTCGTGAATAAATAAGTAAGGATAATTCTTTGTAAAAGCCTCACAAACCTATTTTATTTTTTATCGCTTTAAGTTTCCCTAAATCTGAGGTTGAATTGGTCAGTGCATGAGGTATTAACATTTGCCTTGAGAGTCAACCTCACGTCAGACACCCTTTTGGCATCAAAGACTGACGCCAATACTAAGGTAAGATGGTTATCATAAACTGGGATGTTTATAACCATTACACACAATACTTAATTAATCTCTTCATCTTGAGTGCCTGATCCTTGATATAATAGAATACGCTGAAAAAGTGATTAATTTGTGATGTTATAATCCTAAATCCCTGATATAGAGTCTCCAGCATGGCCTCAACGCTTTCAGATGTAATATCAATCAGGCTTGTTGCATCTACATGAGCTCCCCCACTGTAATAAAATCCAGATAGTAAGAGGTAACTATAAGTCTAGAGGAGCGACCCTTTGCTTAGACCGGGCAATTCTCTTATTTCCTAATAAAAAGGGACCAAAGAGGGAGGCTGTACCCCTCATCACACAGGGAGACCTTGCCCATATGGTAGATGAGTGCTGGTAACAGCTCTCCCTCTGAAGGTTCCCCCCAGTTCCCGCGCTTGCCTCCACCAAATTAGTTCACCAAATTGTGGATATCTGCGCAGAAATCATTGATAACCGTCATCTCCACAAGCTGGATGGATTTTATAAATTGATTAACTGAATCAACAAAATCAAAGCCAAAATGTCCAAAATCTACAGGAATAAAGCCCAATGGGTGAGCAACTGATAATTGGAAGGGGATAAATAATGAATTTTCAGTCAAAATCACAAATGTAATTGAGCCATTAAGCAATACAGTATCTGACTCCAAACTCCCCTCAAAACTTTCAAGGACAAACCACTGACAATCAGGTATCTCCATCATAGACTGTTGTTAATAGTTTGAATCCCCCATTTCAAAAAATTGAGATTGGTGATCGAGGGTATCCATTGGGCTGACAAGCTCCAATGACTGGGCATTAAATTGGCCATTCCAAACCTGTTTCCAACTTGTTGGGACCGCCCACATGTGGGGTGGCCCTGTGGGATCCCCGTTGCCCATTGGGCCAGATGCCATCACACTAACCACTATAAATGCAGTAAAGCCTCAGGTCAGGCGTTTGTGGACAAACTAATAGTGACTCAGTCTGCCACCAACTCCTTCAATTTCAGTTCAAATTAAAATCGTTTTCACCCTTCCCTCAAAAATTCGCCAGGTTAGGTTGAAATTTGAGGGCTCTGATCCCCTGCTTTGACAAGCTGCCTCAAATTGAACACTATTTATCAGTTGCATCACGCTGAGAAAATTGTTGGTCAATTCCTTCAATTAACTTTCAATAAAATCCTTCTACCCAATTGAAGATTTTTATTATATTCAAATCTAAACCACTTTTCCCACCTATATATCAACAACCCATGGGGCCAGAGGCCATGTTCACATGGTGCGTTGCTAGGTTCTTATACACAACTATGACTCATGGGTGCTCAGTGATGAAATTCCTTCCAGGTTTCATAAAGTTGCTCAAGTAGCAGTGCCCTGGCATTCAGGCTTGTCATTTGGGTGCTTCAGCACTTAAGCTGGTAGGACAGTCTAAAATTAACTTGCTGTCTTTCTGATATAATCGACCAACCATTATTCTTAATCATTTCCTCCATTCTCGCTGAGATGAGAGTAGCAGTGGTTCTTTTCTCTCAGATAAATAAGGCTGTGAAGAAGTTCTACTATGGCCACAATAGCCTAGTATCTCTTGAATTGTTAAGCCCACCCTCAAAAATGGGAAATTCATGCTAGGATCCTCTGAGGTGGCTTTGGTGTCAAATCCCAGCACCAAATCACTTTCCAAATCAATCAATAGTTGCCATGGCTCACTTGCCCATGCCAGTATATTCTGGCATTCTGACTTATGAAGTAGCTACTCCTGTCGCAAACTTAGTGGTTTTCCCCAATCCTAGTACCATCTCTTCCTTATCTACAGACTCAACTATAGCTGTCAATATAGAGAATTTTTCCTACTTTTTATTGCCAATGAAAATTAGTATCAGATATCACCATGTGTCCTTTTAAGCCTTGGTGCACACTGGAGCAGTGGATAAGTTTATGAGCGTAGAGCTAGCCCACCAGTTGGAACTTGACCTGGACTTGGGTCCTATGGTGATAGTCACTTCATTGGCCTCCTAGCCCTCATACCAAGTTTGAAGCCCAGTACCTTTTCTGTTCACCAGTTTATCTTTTGCAGTTGGTTCTCTTCAATTCCAAACTTGGTGTTCCTGGTAATCCTAGGGGTGGGTTGGTGGCGTCAACAGCATGTTAAAATTCGCCTGAAGTCTACTATGTTGTCATTTACTAATGATCAGATGGAAGGCGAGTTTCCCTTAGTGGATACTCTTATAGAAACTCAAGATTGCATCTTGATCACTTCCCTTGTTTCTTCTGCGGGCCTCTCATTAGATTTTCCAGAAACAATGATGAAATATTAAAGTATCTTCAATTTCAAGAAGGTGGATGTGATGGTTGAGGTTTATCCTCAACATCACATTGCCTGATCTTAAATAAGGCAGGACAGGCTGGTGTGGTAGATGGAGGGAGTGAGAGAGCATTAGTCTTGGCTAGACCCCAGGTTGAGACTAAGACTGGGGAAGGTCAATGGTTAGATGTTTCATCAGGCCTGGGGTCAAACCAAATGGTTTTGAAGTGGGTGGCTTCTAGGTTAATGGTGGATCTGAATCAGAATTGGAATGATTTTTGGGTATGGTGGTTCAGCCACTATGGAATTCAATCCGGACTAAAACAATTGGGGTTTGCTTATGGCATGTTTCAAAAGACATAACGTCAGGCATGGCAAATGAGCTTGATTTATGCTTGAAACAGAGAGCTATAAGAGATAAGACTTGAGAATGGGAGGTTCTCTAGTTCCGTTTTCTATCAACTTGCCTAAATATATCAAATAAAGCCGTTCCTAAGCCTTATCTATTTTTATTACTGTCTTCCGAGGTTAATATTGATTATTTAGTCTAACAGCGGCCATGTTTGTCCTATACAAACAGGAGTTGGATTTTGAGAGCGAGATTTGGAAGGCTATCGCCTCCCTATACACCTTGCCTTGGAGTCAGGGCATGCTGCTGGGGGTAAGCATATTCGCAACTGTCCTCCAAGGGGTGTTTATCCGTGACTCCTGTAGCACACGCACTAGGAGAATGGTCTCAGGGACCTTGTCTGCCTTTTGGTCATTGACTTGGGCCCTGCTTCCCAATTCATTTGTGGCTCACTGGAAGGAGCCAGTGCGTTACATTAAACGAAACTCATTTACTTTTCTGTCATTGTGGTGGAAAGCAAAAGAGGAGCCAAAAGCAGCTGTGTTCCCTGTTTGGTATCACCATACTGCAACGCTTCTAATGGTGATATTCTCCACAGTGTTTTTGCTTTATAAGGTATACCAGGTGCTTGAGTGTGTGTCCCAGTGTGGTGGGAAAGTGATAGGACCAGTGAAGTCCGGAGGGAAGATTCCATCAATGCTAAGCTCAGAGGAGTTGGAGCTGATCCATCAGACATTTAGCCGGGTACAGTTCCAAGGGCGGTTGACAAAGGCTTCAGGGGGTGAGGACTCATTTTCTTTACAGTTGAAGCAAGTTTTGGTGACCTTGCCCATGAAGCTTTCAAACTGGGTACATGAACTTTTGGAGCAGCAGGCGGGGCTGCCTGACTCAGCAGAGGAGTGTTTGGACTTGATTGACCTAGCAGCATGTCCAGATGAGTCACAAGATTCAGCTTGGTCATCTTTACTGCAGTGCAGTCAGGGAAGAAATTATGTAGAGGAATATGGTCGGATGTTCCAGGCACTGGCTAAAGCAGCCAAGGCATCAGAAACCCAGCTTCCTCGCATGTTCCATATGAATTTGCAGGCTGATTTGTTATTGGCGATGGCAGCAGTATGGCTACAGCTACGTTGGAGGAAGAGGTGGCCTTGGCCCAGGCTCGCTAGGAGTTGATGCGGTTCCCAAGTGGTTTCCATGGGAAGGAGGCTATGAGACGAGCAAGTTTAGAGCTTGTGTCCAGTCAAAAGGGGTTCAGGTATGTGGAGGAGGAAGGAAAGGTGTTGAGAATTTTTCATTCTCAATACTAGGTAACTCCATTAGTGTGCCAGGACAAACAGTATGAAGACTGCTGGCCCTTGCTTTTTCACAATAATTGGCGACCTTTCCCTAAAAATTCGCAGGGTAACCCACCAATCCAGCAGATTAACAAAATTCTCCTTCTGAGGCCTAATTAATTGTTATAGCTCAGAGGTCCTCTTTAGAACTTGTCCATCAATTGTGGTTCAGCGGCCTCTATCGACTCCCTCAGGGTTTCTCCCCTTCAATCTTTCCAGTTCATCATTGTGGCTGCTAGTTGCTTAGGTTCCCGCGGGGTTCCCTTCTAGTTCAAGGTTGGGAGTTGGCTGCGCCGACCACTCCAGGTATTTTAACCCAGCACCAAACCTCTGGGGATCTTGAGTCTCACCTTTTACAAGCTAAGCTAACCACTGTTAACTAAAAACTTAATAAAGGTAGGTAAAGGAAGATAATTTATTAGAATAAAAAGCCAGCCATTAAATATGGTGGCCAAAATATGAATATTGTGATCATATTGGTGTATAATTATCACGAGGAATATAATGGGGAATAGGGGTGTAAAGGTTATAAACTACTTGAGGCAGCATCAGTGGCAGTTGTTTAACAAAAGGATTCATTAGATATAGTTTATATATCACATGTGAGGCAGCCTCTGGATGTGGATCAATTTAACCTTAAATGGATTTGCTTCACTCCTTTATCATGTGGCATTCGTCAGCTTATGGGTAATTGATTACATTCATTTGATATAGTTTATATATAACATGCGAGGGAGCCTCTATATGTGGATCAATCTAACTTTAAATGGATTTTCTTCACTCCTTTATCATGTGGCATTCGTCAGCTTATGGGTAATTGATTACATTCATTATATATGGTTTATATATCACATGTGAGGCAGCCTCTATATGTGGATCAATCTAACTTTAAATGGGTTTTCTTCACTCCTGCTCACATCCTATTGTGGTCTCAGATTGACAATCAATCAATTTGCCGATTTAAAGCTTTTCTGGTTTCATCAATTCAGAAATGGTTTGATTCTCAAAATGGTAATACAATTGGTAAATTCATCATGTAATAAGTTCTTATCAGTAATTGTAATTCATTCGCCATTATATTGGCATATCAACTCTCAACCTGTAAGAATAAATCCTAGTTAAGCAAGATCTGGTCATTGACACAACCCAATGTTAATGCCGAGCTTATTCCTTAGCCAAGGCTAACATCACCTAAGAATGAAATTCCAACAAAAGGGTCAGGAGGATCCTTGGGAGGGCGGCGAATTGCTGGGGGAGGCAATGGTTGAGGCCCCCACTCAAGTCCCTGAGGCCCCAAAGAAGAAGAAGAGTGCTCCTTATAACTTCTGCAAGAAGCCAGTGAAGCCAGTATCCCAGAATAAATCGCTTTCTTCGCTTTATTCTTATTTATTTCGACCCGTAGAAGTGCGGGAAGGTCCTAGAAAGAAGGAGTGTGGAAAGGTCTTAGCCCTGGTGGACACTGAGGCTGATAAGAATTATGTAGATGAGGAGTGGGCAAGAAGATGTGGACTGCCGTTGCAGGAGGATGGATTTGTGTTGTTGGCGGATGCCACCAAGAGGACTGCGGTCTGGAAGGTGCAGGCCAAGATCCTGTTGAGACAAGGCTCAGATGAGTTTGAAGAAAAATTTTATGCTGTGGCTCTTTTGCCTCACCCAGTGGTACTAGGGATGAGGTGGTGGCATAAATTCCATCTGCAATTTGATATGATGAAGGGGAAAGTGCTCTTGTCACCCAAAGGCTCAGATGTATGGGAGTAAAAGTTCCAGTCCCAGGGGTCGTCAGTGAAACAGATGGGGGAAATATCTTCAGTCTCAACATTGGAGGGTTTGCCAGAGGAGTACCAGGAGTTTGCATCAGTGTTTGAACCCAAGGGTGAGGCACCATTCCCATCCACAGGGGACTTTGCATTTAGTTTACAGTTTAAAGAGGGCTCTGAGTTGCCAAGGGGATGTCCAGTTTATCCATTGAATCCCCATGCTCAGGAAGCTCTTGATGAATATGTCCATAAGATGCTAGGTTTGGGTTTGATTGTGCCGTCCAAATCGTCTGTGGTTTCACCAGTGTTGCTGGTGCCAAAGGCGAGTGGGGAGCTACGTCCTTGTGTAGATTTCTGGCGCCTCAATGCAGTGACAGAGCCCGACTCTTATCCAATGCCACTCCTGTAAGACATTCTACCTATGATCTCGGGGTGTGTGGTGTTCACTAAACTGGATCTGGTTGACGCGTTCAATCAAGTTCCAGTGCGTCCAGGGCACCAGAAGTATACCGCATTTAAGTGTCACTTGGGGAATTTTGAGTATCTGGTTATGCCATTTGGGCTGCGTAATGCCCCCGCAGTTTTCCAACGCATAATTGATTTTGTGTTGGGGGATTTGGTGAGCAGGTGTTGCGTTGCCTATATGGTGATCTTCTGATATTTTCCAGGTCGATGCAAGATCATGTGAGGGATGTAAGGAGTGTTCTGGAGGTGGTAAGCCAGGCGAACCTGAAGTTGAAGCCATCCAAGTGTGAGTTTAATAAGGACTCGGTGTCTTTTCTGGGAAATGTGGTTTTCCAGGGGGATTAGCAATATGTCCTGATAAACTAAGAGCAGTGAAGGAATGGAAGGCCCCCAGGAATTGGACTGAAGTGCGGATTTTTGGGAGTTGTAAACTTTGTAAGGATGTTCTCCAAGAATTTAGCTGAGTGGGCCGTGCCACTGACAAGATTGACTGAAAATGTACCTTTCGTTTTAGGGGGAGACTGAGGAAAGGGCTTTCCAGCGGGTAAAGACCAGTCTGTTGACAGCCACAGTTCTGGCCCATCCTGACCCCAACAGACCGTATGTAGTAGAGACAGATGCGTCAAACTTTGCACTTAGAGCGGTGCTATTGCAGGAGGGTAAAGATGGGGCTGAGCACCCTGTCTGTTACTTCAGCAGGAAGATGGCGCCTGCTGAGAAAAATTACCCAGTCTAAGACAAGGAACTTTTGGCAATAGTGGCGTCACTAGGGGAGTGGCAACACCACCTGTTGTATACCAGGCATCCAGTTGTGATTTGGACTGATCATTGAGACTTAAACTATTATAAGTCCCCACGTCTGATAAATCAGAGACAGGCTAGGTGGCACTTAGATTTGGTTCAGTATGACTTAAGGATTGAGTATAAGCCAGGAAAACAGAATATCTTGCCAGATTTGCTGAGTAGTAATTCAGGGTTGGTGTTCTCTGAGGAGGAGTTGAGGAAGTTTAACACCGCTACAATGTTGCCGTTAAGTTTGTTTGCACTGATCCAAAGTTGGAGAGAAGGAATCTCAGGAAGAATTCGGACTTTTCAGTGGAGGAGTGAGTTTGGCCAGCGGATCTTGGATGAGACAAGAGAAGGGGAGGCGAGCAAGGAACATGTGGGGTTCTCAGTTTGGGGAGGTCTTATCCAGCATGAAGGAAGGATCTGGGTTCCAGTGATGAGTTTGCAGCAGGAGGTGTTAGCAGCTAACCATGATCATCCTTTGGCTGAACATCCAGGCATGGAGAAGACACTGGATTTAGTTCGTCGCCAGTATTCATGGAGGAGAGTGGGTGCTTCAGTACAGAAATATGTGGAGTGATGTGTGGTGTGTGCCAGGTCAAAGTCCCGCCGTATGGCGCCAGGAGGTAAATTGAAGCCTCTTCAGATTCCATCTAGGCCATGGGCCTCTGTAAGTGTGGATTTTATCACAGGGTTGCCCAAGTACCAGGTGATGGACGCCCTTATGGTTGTGGTGGATCGCCTGACGAAGTATGCAGAGTTTTTCCCATGTCAGTCAACCATCTCTGCAAAGGTAGTAGGTCAGATCTTTATGAATGAGGTCTTTTCCCAACATGGGGTACCAGAGGAGATTGTTTCAGACCAAGGTCCACAGTTCACATCTCGGTTCTGGTTACATTTGTTAGAAAACTTGAAAATATAGGCCTCACGTTCATCAGCTTACCATCACCAATCAGATGGCCAAACTGAGAGGGTAAATCAAATATTGGGACAGTATTTGAGGTGCTATGTCTCAGGGCGGCAGGATGATTGGGTGAATTGGGTGAAGCTGGCGCAATTTGCATATAACAACCACAAGCATTCTTCCACAGGAATGACCCCATTTTTCGCAAACCATGGTCAGCACCCAGAGGGTATGGGGCCTCGGGAGCAGGGTCAGAATCCAGCAGCAGATGAGCTGTCACGTGAGACTCAAGATACCTTGAGGCTCTTGAGAAGGAATCTAGAGGTAGCAGTTGCAGCTCAGAAGAGGAAAGCAGATAGGCATCGGTCAGAGGGGAGCGTTTTCAAGAAGGGCGATTGGGTATTAGTAAATTGCTTGAAACTATGCCATACCTGTGAGGAGCCGAGAGTTGCAGCCTGTGGCGTTGGGCCCATACCAAATAGTGAGGGCGATGAATGAGGTGGCGTTTGAGCTGAAGTTTCCAGAAGGTTCACGGGCTCATCCAGTGTTGCATGTGTCACAGCTCAAACTATTCTTGGGGCAGCCACCTGAGAAGGCCTCCCCTCTGTTTCCAGCTATAGGAGGGCTGAGGAGTATGAGGTGGAGGAGATCCTGGACACAAAGGTGGTGCGGGGCCATTGGTCATTTTTGGTCCAGTGGAAAGGTCATCCAGTTGAGGAGGCCACATGGCAGACGTCCAGAGATTGCACTCAGTGTCCTGGGAAGATCTGAGAGTTCTTCTTGTCTAGGGGGGTGATGTGATGGTTGAGGTTTATCCTCAACATCACATTGCCTGATCTTTAATAAGACAGGACAGGCTGGTGTGGTAGATGGAGGGAGTGAGAGAGCATTAGTCTTGGCTAGACCCCAGGTTGAGACTAAGACTGGGGAAGGACAATGGTTAGATGTTTCATCAGGCCTGGGGTCAAACCAAATGGTTTTGAAGTGGGTGGTTTCTAGGTTAAAGGTGGATCTGAATCAGAATTGGAATGATTTTTGGGTATGGTGGTTCAGCCACTATGGAATTCAATCCGGCCTAAAACAATTGGGGTTTGCTTATGGCATGTTTCAAAAGACATAACGTCAGGCATGGCAAATGAGCTTGATTTATGCTTGAAACAGAGAGCTATAAGAGATAAGACTTGAGAATGGGAGGTTCTCTAGTTCCGTTTTCTATCAACTTGCCTAAATATATCAAATAAAGCCGTTCCTAAGCCTTATCTATTTTTATTACTGTCTTCCGAGGTTAATATTGATTATTTAGTCTAACAGCGGCCATGTTTGTCCTATACAAACAGGAGTTGGATTTTGAGAGCGAGATTTGGAAGTCTATCGCCTCCCTATACACCTTGCCTTGGAGTCAGGGCATGCTGCTGGGGGTAAGCATATTCGCAACTGTCCTCCAAGGGGTGTTTATCCGTGACTCCTGTAGCACACGCACTAGGAGAATGGTCTCAGGGACCTTGTCTGCCTTTTGGTCGTTGACTTGGGCCCTGCTTCCCAATTCATTTGTGGCTCACTGGAAGGAGCCAGTGCGTTACAGTGGACTATCTCCCCTTAAAACTAAATTCAATTTAGGGCTAGAACAATGGTGCAGGTGGTAAATATTAACTGTCCTTTGTACCCACATACAGCGAAGGAGGATGATGCTCTCAATGCATGGTTGGACGACATGCTTAAGAAAGGGTGGTTTTTCAAAGAGACATCAACAGTTGCTTCTCCCATCGTTTTTGCCAAGAAGTCCGATGGTTCCCTTCTTCCATGCATAATTTGTGATAACCTAAATAAAATCACTGTTCATGATCCCTACCCTTTGCCCCTGGAGCAGACTATTGGCCAAGCAATTGCTAAGTCACATGTGTTCTCTAAACTGGATCTTGTTAATGCCTTTAATCAAGTTCAAGTGATGGAAGGTCAGGAATGGCTTACTACTATACAAACAAAAGGGGCATTTTCCAACTTTTAGTAATGCCATTCGGGTTAAAGAATGCACCCGCCACATTCCAATTTAGTTTGGGGAAGGCCAACCACGGGACGGACACTTCCAAAAACACTAAACAACTAAGAAGACATAGCTAGAGGAAGGCACCCCAGAGAAGCAAACGCTAACTTCTGTTGCCAGTGGGAACGCCAAAAGAAGGAAGGGGGGATACATGTGCAGAGGCTTGCGCCACTATTGAGAACGTGTGAAGGAAGGGGTCTGAGATGATGAACCAAACCAGGAACCAGGAGGAGACTAACTGGAAGCGACATGGTGGAAGGTACCCAAACATCCACGCTTGAAAGTGGTCTTCTAAGTGTGACCGGAACTGGCTTACAGTCTCTTGGAGGGTGGGGGTGGAGCCAGAGATGGCATCCAAGACAAACGTGTGGATAGTCCACATAGCGATTGCAACCATCAAGGCATGGAGGGAGGGCGGGAGAGAGGAGGCCATGAATAAAGAAAACATGTCATTATATAGGCTGAAAGGCTGTGTCTGATCCTAGCAAAACAGACGTTGTACCTCACGCTATATCGCTTTAGATGGAGGGCACTCTTCCAGGCGGTGAACCAGAGTTCCATACTGGCCACACACAACATAGGACAAGTGCAAAGCGTTAGAGTGGTTGGCAGTGTGGTATACCCATCTCAAGCAGCGCCACACATGGGAACAATTATGTGGCTGCAGAAGAGGGTAGGTGGCATACTTCCAAATGGCTTTCTGGGTATCAAGGGGGTAGGGGATGTCCATCATGTCCAGGTAGTCCACTCTGGACATGGTAGGGGGTTTCATGGGTACTACTCCGTTCAGAATGGGAAGTCCTAGTACCTCCTGGGTAAACTGAGGAGAGGGACGCCCCCTCCGGGCTGCGTGACCATATATGTAAATTCTCCACTCAGCACTCCGCATGGAGAGGAGGATCCTTTTGAAGTGGGGCGACGTCTCATGTGGGCTCGCTGCTGAAGGATGTAGAGCTAAGTACTTTAGCAGAGAGTTGGGGTGGGAAGGATTGTTGAGGCCCAGGGCGCGGGAGAAGTTGGAGTGGGCCGCGCGGGACCAGTGCTGGGCAGAATTTGAAGGGTTAGTAACAGCAGCGATCCAAGTTCCAAGGATTTCGGCTGCATGGGTATTAAAGTCTAGAAGGCCCATACCACCACTATGGCGAGGGCCAAACATGACATCCAGGCGTACTGGTGGTGAGCGGCCCAACCAAAGCCACCCTTGCAGAAGGGTGTATAGCGACCTGAAGAAACATGGGGAAAAAGAGATGGCGTGGGCCCCAAACCAAAATTTAGAGAGGAGTATAGAGTTGACAAGCACTACCCTGCCTGTAAGAAAGGTCTTATGGGCTTTGAGGGAAGGTATGCGTTTCATCACGTTATCTAGGATATGGTTTTCTATCACTGATGCGGCGTACCCTCCTGCCTCCAGCAACACCACCAAATGGTGGACAGGGCCAACGGTGAGGCTTGGAATAAAGGAAAGCACATGCGGGGCGGTGTGAGGTGGGCAGGGCAAGCAAGCTCGTGTGCTAGTTGACGAGGTGGGTAGGAAACAGGGCGCTGGGGCCCAGCGGGCTTGATACTGATCAAGGAGAACAATTTCGGTTTTGGAGGCGTTAAGTACAGCATTACTTACCCTGAAGTAAACCTGGATAGTGTCTTCAAGGGCGAGTGCATCATGATTGGTAGACACCCCAACCACACAATCAACAGCAAATGCCAGCATCTTGACTGGGGTTTGGCCTTGCATATGGACCCCAGTGAGTTGAGCATTCATGTTTTGAAGTAGTGGGTCAAGGCTGAAGTTATACAAGAGTGGGCTAAGAAGGCCCCCTTGGAGCAGCCCCCTTTGAGAGCTAACTACATCCGTGAGAAAGCCAGGACCACGCACAGCCATTGTGGTGGATCCTGTTAGCAGCATCACCCAATTGATGAAGCGAGGGGGGAGGCGGAACTTGTGGAGGCATGCTCTGAGGTATTCCCAGTTGACTTTATCATCACCAGCCACATTCCAAAGAATAAACAATAGTGTGTTAGGTTATCTCCGTTTCAACTGCGTGGTAGCATATATTGATGATATTTTGGTACACTCCATAACTCCCAAACACCATGCAAAAGATTTAGAAGCAGTTGTGGCGGCCTTACATAAGGCGAGCTATTTTTTGGACCTTCAAAATGCGAGTTTTATTGGGAGAAGTCACAATTTAGGCAATCTCATCTTAAAGGATGGGTACGCCATTCCCCCTAACAAGTTAGATGCCATCCATGAGTGGCCCACTCCAACGACCCAAAAGCAATAGGGAAGCTTCTTAGGTACTATAATTCTCTTAAAAAAATTCTCCCCAGCCTTATCCCAGTCAGCCGCCCCACTTCATCCACTTATGGGTAAAAATGTCCTTTTTCATTGGACACCTGAGTGCCAGCGGGTGTTCAAGTCAATCAAAGAGGTGTTTTTGTCTCCCCTATCCTGAAACATGTGGACCCCTCAAAGCCCTAGGTTGTAGCATGCAATGCGTCATCTGTTGCGGTGGGCTGTATTGCTTCAGGAGCATGAGGGGTTAGAGCACCCCATCGTCTAATTTCCTGCAAGTTCTCTCCTACATAACAGTCTTGGGTCATCTATTATAAGGAGCTGGCAGCCATGGCATGGGCCCTGACCAACTGGCGGTATCTTTTGCAGGGTTCTCAACACGAGTTAACTGTGCAAAAGGATCATCAAGCTCTTTTGTATTTCTGAAAACCACAGAAGTTGGCACACAGGCAAGCTTGAACCTACCAGGATTATATAGCTTTAACTTCAAATATGAGTGTTTGAAAGGAGCGTTGAATGTTCTTCCTGACTTCTTATGTTGTAACCCCACACATTGCCCTGCAGTTCCAGATGAGGCGGATCTGGTTACCGTTATCCCTCCAACCCAAATATTATCCATCATCCCTCCCAAGGTTTTGACAGTGGGCTTAACTCCAGATGCACCCCTAATATCCCAAGTTTTGGCAGCTTAACCGTCCTGTGCCGAAGGAGTGGAACTTTTGGAGCGATTGTCTCCTCCTGCGTCTAAAAATTCCTTGTATTCCCTGGTTGAGGGTCTCATTTAATTTCATTAAAGGGTTTGGGGTCCTCCCCTTCTTCAAGCTGAAGTAATTTAGGCTCACCATGATCCTCTCGCGGTTGGACACCCTAGGAATAAGTAAAGCTTTGATTTGATCAAGCGTACCTATAACTGGGCAGGTTTGTCAAAAGATGTACTGTCATGGATTTCAGATTGTGTCACTTGTGCTCATGCCAATTCAAATTGGTCAGGAAAGAATGGCCTTCTTTATCCCTTACAACAAGCAAAGGGTTCATGGACATTGGTGTCCGTGGACTTTATCGTTGAACATCCCAGTTCCAATGGGTTTACCGCGGTGATGGTGGTGGTCAACCATTTCAAAAAAATTTCCCTCTTTATCTCGTGTTCCTCTGCTATCACTTCTGAGGATACTGCTCAAATTTCTTGTGCCATGTGTTCTCAATGTTTGGTCTCCCACAGAAGATTGTTAGCAACCAAGGGCCTCAATTCACAGCACAATTCTGGAATGAGCTCTTGGCGATTTTAAATATTACGCTCTGCCATTCCACTGCGTACCACCACCAATCCAATGGCCAAACTGAACAGGTAAATCAGATCCTTGAGCAGTATTTGCGCTGTTACACGGCTGCTTCTCAGGATACTTGGGATGATGACCTCCCCCTCTCAATTTGCATATAATAATGGAACGCATGCCTCCACTGGATTCTCTCCATATGTTGCTATCTTGGGGTACAACCCCTCATTCTTGATTGGATCATGCCTTCGCCCAGAAGTACCAGCCGCCGCCAATCATGCCCAACACATCCAGACAACGCAGTCCTTAGTTTAGGAGCATCTCATTAAGGTCATAAGCGACTATAAATGGTTTTCAGATTGGAAGTGGGTCCCACTCATGACATCAAGATCAGTTCATATGTCATGCTCAATACATGACATTTACAGATGCAGATGCTCTCAAATAAATTTGCAATCAAATGCTTGGGTCCCCCATTTGGTGGAGGAAGATCTAGGGAATGGTGCTTTATGGTTAAAATTGCCACCCCACTGTAAGCAACACTCAGTTTTCCATTTATCTCACTTATTCCATTTAAGGTAACATCTTCTTCAGATATAGAGCCTATTGTGATTGAGGATTTGGAGGAGGCTGAAGTGGAGGGCATCTTGGCATCCCGTAGATCTCAGAGGTCAGTTCAATATCTCGTCACTTGGAAGGGTTATCCAGCCTATGAGAACAGTTGGGTCAAGGCCTTAGATTGCGCAAACTGCATAAAATTGGTCAAGGCTTTCCATGTATCCCACCCTAATGCTCCCCATCTCCCTGCAAAAGTTTCTACTTTAATGGTCATCAAGTTGCCCAAGGCTCACAAAAATGTAGCTCTCATTTAATTTCCTGGTGGTAATGCCCCTCCTTTAGCAAAAATGAAAGGGTAATGGAAGTCTAGGGGAGTGACCCCTTTGCTTGGACTGGACAATTTTCCCATTTCCTAATAAAAGGGTATGAAGAGGGCGGCTGTACCCCTCATCAACCAGGGCGACCTCGTCCATGTGGTAGATGAGTGCTAAGTAACAGCTCTCCCTCTGGAGATTCCTCCCCCAGTTCCTGCGCTTGCCTCCACTGAATCAGCTTACTGAATTGAGGAAATCTACGCAGAAATCATTGGTAACTGTCATCCCCATAAGCTGGATGGACTTTATAAAACTGGTGGCGCCAAATCAACAAAATCGAAGCAAAAATGTCCAAAATCTACAGGAATAAAGCCCAATGGGTGAGCAACTGATAATTGGAAGGGGACAAGTAGTGAATTTTCAGTCAAAATTACAAATGTCATTGAGCCATTGAGCAGTATGGTTTCCAAGACTAAACTCCCCTCAAAATCATCAGGGACAGACCCTAACATTCAGGTATCTCCATTGGGGACAGTTGCTGATAGTTTGAAGCTCCCATTAAAAAATCAAGAATGGCAATTGAGGGTATCCATTGGGCTGAACAAACGCTCCAGTGACTGGGCATTAAGTTGGCCATTCCAAACCTGTTTCCAAATTGTTGGGACCGCCCCTATGTGGGATGGCCCTGGGGGATCCCCGTTGCCCATTGGGCCAGATGCTGTCACACTAACCAATGTAAATGCAGTAAAGCCTCAGGTCAGGAGTTTGTGGATAAACTGATAGTGACTTAGTCTGCCACCAACTCCTTCAATGTCAGTTTAAATTAAAGTCGTTCACCCCCTCAAAAATTTTTCAGGTTAGGTTGAAATTTGAGGGCCTTAATCCCCTGCTTTTACAAGCTGTCCCAAGATGAACACTATAAAATAAGTTGCATTGCACTGAGCTTATTGTTGGTCAATTTCTTTTTTAATTTTTCAATATAAAAACTCTACCCAATTCCAGTTTTTATTATGTTTAATTTAAACCACCCTTCCCGCTTTTATTTCTAACAACCCATGGGGCTTGTGGCATGTTCTCCTTGTGCGTTGTTAGGTTCTTATACATGACTATGGCTCATGGGCGCTCAGTGGCAAAATTCCTTCCAAGTTTCATAACAGTCGCTCAAGTAGCAGTGCCTCTGGCATTTGGGCTTATCATCTGGTACTTTGGCACTTAAACTGGAAGGCTGGTCTAAAATTAGCTTGCTGTCTTTCTGACAGTACCTGCATCAGAGCCTTGGCGGCTGATATTATAAAATCGGAGATTCCCTTGTCACTGGTTTCATCTCATTGTTACTCTCTCTTCTGGCTGAATCTTCCGTTAACTGGTCATGTGGGTCCAAATCAGAGAGTGTCACCAATTTTGAGTGACCACCAGCTGTTGAATTTGAGGATCTCACTTAATAAAATAAATCCTGTATATATAATTGGACAGGTGTTCAGCCAAAAGATCCTTGATTTTAGCCAGTGTCTTATGGTATAGACTATTTGGAAGCTCACCAGGCTTATTAAAATAATCCAACTCTCTTGTCAATTTTAGGACTAAATTTTCTCTATGAATTCAGGAACTTCTACTGAGTCATGCAAAGGCACAAGATGTAGCTTTCAGACTTAGCAGCTTTTTTGACACTTTTCAAGAAAAGACCTGATAAAAAATCAGATAAAGAGAATTAAGAAAAGATGTATTTTTATTAAGAAATACTATTAGATGATAAATTGATTAGGCCAAGTGCCGGTATTTATATCTTAGGGCATCTCCTGGCTACATTTAGAGCACACAATTCTGGAAGATCTTATTTTCCACCTCAGTTTGGCTCTTGAACTGAGATGACCACGACCTATTTCTAGGACTATTGGTGGCAAAATACTTTCAGAATTGGGAAAGTTATAGGGACAAAAATTGCAACACAAACGCGAAAAATTGTCCTAAAATCACCCAATTTTTGTTTTGTCATACAGATGACAAAATATGACTTCTGGTAAACTTGGCATCAATTTTTTGGATTATGTAACCCTAATTGAGACGTTGGAAAGTCCTTTTGATAGCACTAGGTACTCCCCTTTGGGCAGTCCATGTTTGAGTGCTATCATGTAGATTGTGAGGATCAACATAAAAAACGCCATAGGGAGGGGAACAGATTACAAAAATATGATGGCAATCTTATAGTTGTATTTGGTCATGGGATTTTTAGAGCTATTTTTAGAGATTGACCACAGATGAATAATCAAAGATATATGGTCTATTTTATTCCTAATTAATTGGGACCAGATGCTGAGTTGTCATAAAAATTGGCATATTTTTGAAATTAGGTTAGTCAGCTCAAGCTGTCTAAAGGGAAATTAGCCCAAATTGATGTTGGGATATTTGGCTCAAGTTGCTATAGAAGTAATCAGCCATAGTTGATTGTTAGGGTAATCAGCTTGAGTTTTATAGAGAGGGTAATCGGAAAGAGTTGATGGTTGTCAAAGGGTTTATTTTAGGGTCAACCACCAGAATCTGACAGTGCTAATGCCCCGGAAGATCAAGGTTTTGTTTATGAGGCAAAACCTTGTCACGCCCTGAATATCCAGGTAAGGAATGTGCCTATACAGCAAAGAGATCAAAATTCTAAACTGAGTTTTGGAATGGCATGGGTCAACCTTTTAAGGTGCCCTTTGGGGAACCATCCCTAAACCATAATTTAAGCTTTTTTTTAGTACTAGATGGTCCTAACATGATTTAAGCTTTATAAAGCCTAAAGAATAGCTCAGGGAGGGCACAACCCTTTTGCTGAGCTGACATCAACCAGAAATAGCCCCAGGCGTTCTGACTCAGGATTCAGAATCTAAATTATGAGTTGAAATGGAACTAAGAGTTTAAGCCATTTTGTCACACATAACACCTGAGTTAGTCATCTACTTACAGCAATGCTCTGAAACTTTTGGAATACCTAAAACAAGCGTTAATCTTGGAGTTATAGAATTTTTGTTAAATAATTGAAAACAGCCAAATGTATCCAAGCATTGATTATACAAACTTTATTTAGTGAATACCAGAAGTGCAAAGGCAATGCGTCCAAAGGTCATTATTACTTGTTACAATTGTAGATAAAAGGACGTTATGATTCAAAATGTCAACAATGAGATGTTAATGCAGTACTTCTATCTAATTTTCAGAATGAGGTAAAATATTATGCACAATAGAAGTGTGATGTTCTACTGTGTTAGAAGCAACAAGCCCACCAGATAAAAATGATGATGAAGGCAATGTGGCCTCATTATTCACTATGTAGACTATCTAATTTAGCCCTTGTTCTATTCATCATATAGTCTTATATATAATTTTATGTGGTGACTAACTCTCAGAGGAAAGCACATTATCCTGGAGGGAACAAGATAAAGGCTAAACCAAACATACAATGGTATAAAAATATGCTAGCTGTGGGGAAAATTTAAAATAGTAAAATTCAAGTCTGAAGGGTGGTAACACATCAATGCCCATTTCTTTTTAGTACTGTTTGTCCAAGCATTGAATTTTCTTTAAATCATACTATTGATTTTTTTGTTATTAGCTTTACTTATTTAGCTACTAGTTAAAAAAAGTAATCAAGGTGGGTTGACCTTGAACAAATATACCCCACTGAGATTTTTCTATAGTCAGTACAGGTTTCAACATGTGTTGAACAAAACCTACACTAGAGTGGAAGTAGGAACTAACCTGCCAGGCTAACCACCCTTTTAGCGACTGGTTAAATTAACTTAAGAAACAAATATTAAAGAAAAACTAAAACAAGTAGTAAAAAAATAAAAAATATTAATTAGAAAAGTACAGTATTCACAATTAAATTTATAAAAAAATCAAAGAAAAATTAATTTCTTTATACTTTTTAAGGCTGTGAAGCTTTGCTATTCAAGTTTAATACCTCTTCTTTAGGAGGGGAAGGGAACTTTAACTGATGCTGAGTAGTTGAAAATGAAAGTTTTTTGTCAAACCCATTAAAATTTTGCTGTGTGGAGTGGCCAAAACCATTGCAGCTGATGCAACTTCCACAAGCTCATATTTGGCTATCAAAGGTTACAAGTTTATGTTTTCCATGACAAATGGAGTATAATAAACAATTTTTTCATATGATAGCAAGTGTGGAAGGTCAGATTTATCATTGCTTACTAGATAGACCTATTGAGTTTATTAAAGGAACATTTATCTATAGCTGACGTGCCCTGACATTTTTTGTTTATTTAGAAATAGGATTGATTTTCAGCTTATATTAATTCAAGGTGCGGGAAGAGATGAATAAATAATTTGTTTAAGCGTGGAACTATTATTCATTTAGATGAACTTGAAAACTAAGGCCTTGTGCCTATTTAATTAAGTTCTAATATTTATGATATATCCAAGTAACAAATTTAAAAATTTTAGTTTTATAAAATTTGGGAAGTTGAATAATTGTAAAATAAACACAAAAAAACTCAATTTAATAATCTATTATCTGAGGCCTCTCAGGTTAAGTCAAAATTAGACTATTGTGTTACTTAAGTTATAATTGAACTAGGACTAAAATAGTGGTTAAAATTGCATGAGCGCTTCCCTTCCATAGTTCAGAGGATTAGAGGCTTAGCCTTTCCAAGATGCAACCAAAGAGGTGCTAACTTAGAAATATTGTTTATTCTAAATAAGATTTTAACAATAGAGGTGGATCTGAGTGTACAGAAGGAAACCTAGATGTGAATAAGAACCTCAGAAACCTTTCTTACAGGCAACTGGCTGGATGATGGTGTAATGAGAGAAGTTAATTATGAAGATGCAGTCAGCATCAGAAATAACCCTATTTTAAAGAATTAATTTGAAAAGAAAAAGGACTAGTATCATGGAGCGGTTAAATGATAATAAGACTGTGCTGGAACTCAAGATGACTTACCAACCAAAGCACCAGTCAAAATATCTTTGGTATAGCCATTCATATTGTAAGATGCAGGGAGAATAAGGCAACCGTGAGCACCAGCTAGGAAATCGTAGAATGGAAATTATAGCTACAAACTACCCTGTAAAGTTCTTAATTTACAAATAAGAATGTTTTTAAGAATTTACTTGAAAGCTAGGGAACATAAAGGGAAAAATGGAGTGACAGCGGAATATGTTGGTGTCTGCTGCTTTACAAACTCACTGAATGGGGAACAGAAAACAATTGAAATTCTGTCAGGAATACCTTCAAATTTTATCTATGGATGTTTAACACCCTAAATCGTTACCAATACCAATTCAAATCCAACCTACCCCAGTCAGATTGGTATTGAATTATGTGGCAAGAAATTTTATTTTATCAAAATTTTGCTTAGCGCAATGGTGGTGACTTCTCCAGCGGACAGCAGGTTACACTATTGGACAGGCCAAATATGGGTGGTTATATTGGGTACTGAAAAGATTTATTGCGCCTGGTACCAGTTGGAGCTGGATTTGATTCTGCTTATAATGGATTGTAATGGAAAATGGGAATTTATGAGCCTAAGAGTTATTTTATCAAAACTATTTTGCTGGTTATTGATTAACTTGACCATTGGAACTTAAACTGGTAGAGAAAACTCTTGTGGGAAAATATCTCTTTCAATCCTATGCTGGCGATGGCTTCTGGCCGCAGCGTCTCCTAACACACACCCTAATTTTCTGTACCAACTACTGGGTGGTAGAAAAGGGGGAAGAGACAGAATTTTCTAATGAAATGCCATCACCCACCTCTTATCTACCACATGGACTAAATCACCCAGGATGTCAAGAGGGACAGCCACCAGCTCCCTCAACTTCCTGGTCCATAATATGAATCTCTTCAGATTAAGCTGCAGGGGTTGCTCCTCTAGGCTTACATTGCCCTTCTCTTTTCAAACTGGGGGATCACCCCACCATGGACCCGTGTGATCGCCGCGTTCTTGTGCGTCTTGGGCAGTTTTATTACTAAGTGGGAGTCAAATTTCTGGGGAGGGAGAGGAGCATCAGGGTGTGTGAGGTGGAAGTCCTCTTAACTCGTGGAAATTGGCACAATTGCTAGCACTGACCCAGATGTTCTCATAGGAAGGAAAAACCCTTCCAAGCAATTAAATAATGCACCAAAGAATGTGATTGGTGTGACTCCAGAATGGCATCCACCTATATTTCTTCTGAGCCCTTGATCACAATAGATTCAAGTGCTTCAGGTTCCTTCCCCTAAAAAGGGGACAACTGGGAAGCATGGTATGCTGGTTGATAACTCCAATGCGCAGGGATGGCAAACCAGTAGGCCTCATTGCCCAATTCCTCCACCACCACTTTAGGACTAAAATGCTTGCTCAAAAACTTCTGTGAGGGAACCTTTAAATGCAGGTGTCACATATCTAGAATCACTAATGAACCCACCTTAAGCTCATGGTCAAGAAGGCGTTTATGATATTAAAAACTGCTTATAATTGCTTATTGCATTAGTTAAGTGCTCCTGAGACAGAGATTGTGCATTCTGGATCCGCTGCAGCTGCTTTTTGGTGACAGGTACTTAAGGGCGAAGATAAGGACCAATAAGGAATGAGGGTTTAGACCTCAGGGTACGCTTTGTAGGGGGAACCCCCCATGAAGATGGATGGCATTGTTGTATGCAAACTGCGCCATGGGAAGATCAGCAGCCCAGGTATCCTGCATGGCAAAGCTAGCAGCAAGTACTGCTTAAGGATCTGGTTGACCCTCTATTTCTGACCATTGGACTGGGGATAATACACCATTAACTGGCATGACTAGATCTTTAAGATAGCCAAAATGGCATGTTAAAACCTTGGGCTTTGTTGCTCGCTTTTCAGCCCTGGATTTCAACTGCACAGATCCATGGATTCTTGCATTGATTAATAATATGAACTGAGGCAATAATAGTATGAAGACTATTATTAAAGTTGAATCCCCAAAAGCCACGTTGGGAGTGTTATCCACCGCTAGACAGGTGCTTCCTCCTCTTAAAGATATTTTGAACTGGCAGGGAATACTTTCCCTATTCCCTTCTTGAAGAGCCAAGTGGAGATTTCAATATTGCCAACCTAAGGATATCTGATCCTTGCACTCTTCTCTTAAGAGTAATGTTAAAACAACCAATGTTTAAACAACTTAAGCTAATATCAGTGTAAATTTAATTTTATAAGGGGATAATTTGGGTTTTTTATAGTTAGGTTTGCACACAACTTTTCAGTTGTCTGATGAGAATATTTGTGCTCCTATACTGGTTTTGACCCTTAGTGTTAGTCACCAAATCTCGTTGGGTACTGTTGCCTTGGGTTTTCTAGGCAGCGTAATCCTCAGGCATTTGGCGAACCAAACAATTACTATTAGGTACATGATACTGATTGTTTTGCTGATACAATTCCACTTTTCCTCAGGCGTTTGAATGTTTTGGTAAAATCTGATGACTCTAATCTGTTCCATTCTGAATGATTCCCTATAATTTGACTATTGAGGATTATCCCAATATCAAATTATTTCTTAATTTCATTGGGATGATGCCTGACAAAATTATCATCTATTGGCAGCCTCAAATGTCATTAGAGATTATTCCCAACGAAATTATCATCTGTTGGCAGCCTTGAATATCATTGGGGGATGATGCCTCTTAATAATTTATATTTGGCAACTTCTAATATCATTGGGGATTCTGCCTGACAATATTCTCATCAGTCAGCCACTATTGCCAACCCTCTACAATTATAACCTAATCATTGAATCTCATACTTGGTCAAAGGGTTGGACTATGTGGTCATCTGCAATTCTGACACATCCCCCTTCTTGACTAAATATCCAACAGAAGATAGAACCCTCAGGAATAGAAGCCTTCTCAGCTAGAGCTCATATTTGGTTTGTCATATTTCTATGTCATCAGCATAGTGAAGCTCTGTCCACACTCAACGCCCATATTCTATACTCAGTTCAATGACTTTAAATCCTTGATTTCTACCAATTGCCACTTCTTCTCAAGTGCAGTTCCTGCGACATCATGCCACACCAGTCCCATCTTTGCACCAGTTGCAAGAGATCATTTGGTCCATCTGTACAAACCCCAGGACGAGTTGTTGGCACTCTTGCCACCTGTACAAACCCCAGGACAGGTCTCAACATCTTGTTGATAGGGACTATTCCGGTGGACCTAGTTTCAGCCCTTTCTGATCCTGCTGACGCTTGGGACTTGTGCCTGTTGATTTTCCTTCCTCCTCACTCAGTAGGTGGGAATATCACTAGATGCATTACTGTTCAAATTAAGATTGTTTTTTAATATTTTTTATTTTTTACTTTCTTATGCATCTTTTTATTACTTTTATCTTTTCTCTTTTTTTATATTTATATTTTTTTCTTTAAGCCTGATACTTTAAGTATTTTGTGTGGACCTATTGCCTATTTGACTATCTTCAATATTCAATAATATAGGCATCATTTGTTGACTTGATAATTTTGAACAGCTCCATTATAGGCGTCCAACTCATTTTTTCCTTCTTTTAAATTCTCATTGTTGTTTCTAATGCACAAAAATTGTAATTCAATTAGGATATTGGCCAGTCAGGATAGGTAATGTTTGGCACTCATCCCTGAAGCTGGCTCTACTGCTGAATACAATAACGGAAGTAATGCGGCTTTCTGCCCATATAAAAGTTTGAATGGCATTTTTTTTAGTACTAGATTGAATGGCGTTTTCTTAATCAAAAATTTGTCAGGATCCGGATCCTATTTCTTGTCAATGGATACGTTTTTCTCTATCCCAATTTGTCTAGATCAAATCCTATTTCTCAGCTTTAATTGCCAATTCAAACGTTTGATTAAATCTGCTGATAGATATTTAAATGATCCACTAATTGCACAGATTAATTAGGTAACGTTTTTTTGCTTGGGACCATCTAGTACTAAAAAAAATTAGGTAACGTTTTTTCTTTGCTAAAGTCAACTGGATCAGATAATATTTTTTGTATTTCTCACGTTTTGCTCATTAAACGACTAGTTTTAGATCAACTGACTTCATATACTATTCTTTGGATTAATCGCCTCACATTTCTGATCTCATCTAATGCCTCAGGACTTCTCACAGCGGAACCAGTTGCAACCTGAGCTGGTCCTGCTGATGGCTTTATTCAATATAGCTATCTGGTGGAACAGGTTCTCTTGCAGTGCTAGATAGTTCCGCATCTATACTGCAAGACCCTTTCTCAAATTATGGGCAATTTTATCTTCCTCTTGAGGAATCACAACATTTACAAATTGTTGTGATTTCTTCTGCCAATTTTTGGTGGCAAACTGTCCCATCGTTCCATCTTTCCAACAGTGGCTAGTTGATTTATTCTTCCACTTGGATCCATCAGGGTTTTTCTCTTTCATAACTTGATTCTGCTGAATAACAACTTTTTCTAAAATATCATCTTCTAATTTCACCAAAGTGTTGTCGTCCTCAGTTGGAATTTCATTATAAGATTTATTAAGTTCATCAAAAGTTGCTCCCAACATCTTCAGATGGTTCACCATCTGTGAGGTCATTATTTTGGTTATAAGTGCTGATGCCATAATCTGATGCAATTTGCAGTAGGGCCAAAGTTCCACCTGCATGGCTATGCGTGCATCAAAATCATCTAGCACTTTTGCCCCTGCCAAGTTCTGGGCTTCTTGATAATATTGGTCGGTGAAACTAGCCAGGGTCTCATCTTTGCAGAATTGGATACCTATGAACTCTTGTTTAGAATTTGCCATCTGAATAGGGCTTCCAAACTCCAACATAATGGCTGCTTTTGCTTCTGCGTATGACCAATTATCTCCATTGAGGTGAGGTAGCACCAGATTTTGGCAGTCTGTGCTAAAGCAGTTCATTACAGTTACTGCTTTTTGTCAGTCTGCATAGCTGAACATGGTCATCTCAAATAAGCGGAAGAATGCCAGGGCGTTAATCTGGTGAAAGGTGGGCAATTTTGGCATATTTCAAGATTCCTCAGTAGTTCTGCTAATAGGAGATCCTGACCCAGCTACTCGAGAAGCCATAGGAGTGACTTTGGGAGTCATTTCTGACACACCAGTGAATGATTTAGGCATGCTTTGGGGCGGAGTGGTCTTATTGCTTGGTGTTTCACATGCCTTTGCTTCAACATCATTCACCTCAAATTATTTGCACTCACATTGGTGTTTCTCCAACTCCTCTAAATGCTTGGTCATTTTCGCCATCTCCTTATAAAACCATTGGATGCATTCTTATTCCGCTTCTCATTTGGTTTTCTGAAGTAAAATTTCCTTGATGAGTTCGCCCTCTTTCCGCTTCAAAGAGGCAACTTTTCCGCATAAGTCATTATTAACTATTCCTAGTTGTTTGAGCGTTTCCTCCCTCTTGATCATATGCTCCTCCAATGTACTAACATTGGCCTGAGATGCCGAGCTGAGCACATTTTCATTGATGGCCTGTAGTTCTGCCCAGAGCTTTTGAAACTCTTTCTTAAAAGACATTGTTATTTTAAAGTGGCTTTTGACAACTTAACTACCCCCTGTAGTGAGCACCAATGTTAAAATCTTGGGCTTTGTTGCTCTCTTTTCAGCCCTGGATTTCAACTGCACAGATCCATGGATTCTTGCATTGATTAATAATATGAACTGGGGCAATAATAGTATGAAGACTATTATTAAAGTTGAATCCCCAAAAGCCACGTTGGGAGTGTTGTCCACCACTAGACAGGTGCTTCCTCCTCTTAAAGATATTTTGAACTGGTAGGGAACACTTTCCTTATTTCCTTCTTGCAGAGCCAAGTGGAGATTTCAATATTGCCAACCTAAGGATATCTGATCCTTGCACTCTTCTCTTAAGAGTAATGTTAAAACAACCAATTTTTAAACAACTTAAGCTAATATCAGTGTGAATTTAATTTTATAAGGGGATAATTTTGGGTTTTTTATAGTTAGAATTGGCACACAACTTTTCAGTTGTCTGATGAGAATATTTATGCTCCTATACTGGTTTTGACCCTTAGTGTTAGTCACCAAATCTCGTTGGGTACTGTTGCCTTGGGTTTTCTAGGCAGCGTAATCCTCAGGCGTTTGGCGGACCAAACAATTACTATTAGGTACATGATACTGATTGTTTTGCTGATACAATTCCACTTTTCCTCCAGTGTTTGAAAGTTTTGTACTTTCTGATGACTCCAATCTGTTCTGTTCTGAACGAATCCCTATAA
Source organism: Massospora cicadina (assembly GCA_022478985.1). Taxonomy (NCBI): domain Eukaryota; kingdom Fungi; phylum Entomophthoromycota; class Entomophthoromycetes; order Entomophthorales; family Entomophthoraceae; genus Massospora; species Massospora cicadina. The sequence goes on along the minus strand of JAKSZP010015904.1, from coordinate 113,549 downwards.
TTCAACTATTGGGGATTATCCCAATATCAATTTATTGCTTAATTTCGATGGGATGATGCCCAACAAAATTAACATCTATTTCATCCTCAAATGTCCTCTGGGATGATTCCCAACGAAATTGTCATCTGTTGGCAGCCTCAAATGTCATTGGGGATGATTCCCAACAAAATTATCTTCTATCAGCGGCCTCGAATATCATTGGGGATGATGCCTGACAATAATTCATAGTCAGCGACTTCTAGTATTATTGGGGATTCTGCCCGACGATATTCTTATTAGTCATCCACTATTGCTGACCCTCTACAGTTATAACTTAATCATCAAATCTCATATTCAATCAAAGGGTTGGACTATGTGGTCATCTGCAATTCTGAAATGGCATTTAAACCTAAGCTATAAACTGAGTCTCCTAGTCTTTTATCACCTTCTTGGTATGTTAAACATTGAGATATCATGTCAAAGAAAAATATGGGCCATCTCCTAAGAGGTAATGGTGGACATACAATTAATGAAAATGGATAATTTTGTAAAGCAGTCTAAGACCATCATAATCACATTGAACCCATTGGAATGGGGAAGCTCAACAATGAAGTAAATGGATATCAATTTCCAAGGTCCTTGTTCCTGCTGCAGGGGATGAAGGAGCCCAATCCTCCTCAATCTATCAGAATTAAAGCGCGCGCATGTCACAAAATTGGTGATCCATACTGGTATATCCTTAAAGATTCCCAGCTAGTTAAATATCTGCTTTATTTAATTGAGGCACTTTTTATACCTTAGGTGCCCCACCACTGGGGGATCATGGTAAGTAGAAAAAACTTCATTCTGGAGTTGGGAGGCACCCATAACTACTACAGAACAAATCTTTCCTCCAATACCATGTAAGGAGTATGCTTGTGGCTCAGCAAACCCATTTGGTTAAACAGCTCTATCCTCTCCAAGAAGGAGGTCTAACCTGCCAGTACCTGAGATAATTGTTGGGCCACCAGAGGAGAAGCACTGATGGCACATCTATCTGAAGGGGTGCTTTAAGGTTCACTTTCATGGGTAAGACGTTCTTCATTATAATAAAGTAAGATAAAGTAAATAATATATTCTGCTGAGAAGTACTTTATTTAGAGTAATCAAGCACTATTTATAGTTCTTAAAAATGTAAGGATATGAGTAGGGATTGTAAGGGTAGTGTCATGGGACCTGTAGGAAAGTCTAAATACTGGGATAGGTGGTAATAGATAAAAGTGTTTAAGATTAGATATTAACTTGGGAATGTAAATATTCCCCAAATTTAATATTCCAGTTAAATTGAACTCCATTCTCAATATTATTTAGCCATTTGAAAATTGTGCCCTCATATTAGTATATCGATTTTACCCCTGGACAAGGCTTTCACCTGATCAGGAGAATCCTGACAACTCCATCCCCAAGCCTTGTCTTAGGGGAGTAAGTTGTGACCTGAGAGTCAAGTTATGGGTGGAAGGGTTTAAGCTGGACAAAAACATCTGCTAAGGCCCCTATAATTAATTCAGATCGTTCTTTGGGAAAGGTGGCTTCAAGCTCCTCAATCTGAAATCCGCTGCTGTCTGAGCAAGCTAGTTTTTTGTAGTGGCTGGCTTCAAGCTGCCATTTGGTTTTGAGGTAATTTGCCTGAGGTCGTTAACTCCAGCCTAGGCTGTGAGTTGTTGATTGTGAGTGTTTTGGTCCAGTCAGTCTTTTCCTAGATTTCTGACTGCAGGCCGACCAGCAGCCTTTTATCCTGCCTGATTTACAACTTGGAGGCCGTCAACTCTGCCTCCATCAGTGCTATCTGTTTGCATGTCTCCTGCGCCATCTTGGCCATGTGGGTTTCAGCCTCTTTGATCTTTCAGTTCATTTTGGTTGCCATTTGAACCTGGAATCTTGCTATCACCTTATCCTCCAGCAGATTAAGGTAAGTCTTGGAGAAAAGGTCGTCAATAGTGGGTAGCATGAGCAAGTGACCCCACAAGCTTGTAAGATGACCAGGTGATGGTGTGGCCCCTGAAGGTTCCAATAGGGGGCCTCTTCAAGCGATGCCAAGTTACCATCTCAGGATTGGGGTGAGCAAATCTCACTTGTGACTGAAAGTGAACTGTGCGACAAGGTTTGAGAGGGAAATGTGAAGTGGGCAAAATGTTGGCATTAATAGAGGAGGTAGTGTCAGCCAGTTTCTTGAGCTTTGCTTTTTGGGACTTCCATCTTTGTTGGGATCAGTGCTATCCCAATCTGAGAGTCAAACTGGGTAATCTAGATTATTTATTTTAGTAATATTTGGTCTGATCTCAGGAAGGGCGCCATCAAAGTTGGAAAGTGGTAGGATTGTCAGAAAGGAGTCATCAAAGCTTATTCCAAATGGTGCAAAGTTAAGTCCCATGGTTTGTTCCTAGCATTTATATTGCATCATCGCACCAATTGCTTCTGGGGATTCCCAAAAATTCCTGCAGCTTGCTGCCTTTGTTGAGATTAGAAATTGGTTCTTGACTTGTCCCAACTTTGTCAAGTTGGTGTTGTTGATGCTCGCTGGCCACATTTGGTTTGTCATCCAACATTTTTGGGCTCAAATTGGCTATGCGCTTTGTTTCCACTTTCTGCTCAATAGCAGAGTTGGAATTGACAATGAACGGAGGATTTTGTTTTTTATTATCTAAATAAATATTAGGGTTAGTATTAAAATAGGAGTTTTTGTTTAAATTTGGGAACTTGGATTATTTTGTGGGGCACCTATAAAAGAATGTTAGGAAAAAGAGTTGTGATTTGGGAATTTTGATTGAAAACAGAATTTGATGCAGTTAATTCTCCTTTGGAATGACTTGAAGAATAGATTTTATTTGATTGCTGAAGACAGTAAGGAGGATCTAGTGCATAGCATAGGTCATCTTTAAAATCCTCACAATATAAGTTAAAACTTTTTAAAAGACTAACGTGAGCTTGGTCTTCATCTGGATCCTCAGAATAGAGTATTGAATTATTTTCCCCTTTTGTTAAACTCCTTTTTTCTCCATTAGATTCTGGTTCAGGATTTGGAAAGCTTTGAACTTCTTTTTGACTAGACTGTTCTAGTTTTTCGAAAGGTTCCTTCTTTGACTATAATGTTGTCATATTTTCTTTAAATCTATTTGAGGGGGACCTTTCTGGTTCTTTGATCTGATATTGTCCAATTTGGTATGGTATTTTTGGAGCATTTCTATAACTATATCCACAGCTAACTCATAATCAGGTTTGACTTTAGGGAGGTTGAGAGATTTAGAGAAAGCTCTGTATAAAATTTGAGTAGCTGCTCTCTTGACATGGTCTTTTTTTAGAATTAGTGGTGCCCAACCCAAAAGGGGAGCTGCCACGCATCTTTATTTGCAAATAAGCCAAACAAAGGGATTATCATAAATTAAAAAATCCCAATATAGCCCTATGTTATCAGCCTAGGAAGCCATATCAGAAGGCGAGGAAGCTTTGGGGAAACTTTTGTCCGGTGCCTGATTTAGCTGGAAGACTATGGCAGACAACATAGGGATAGGGCATCAGCGACATGGGGCATGAGGAGGTATAGCTGCAGGTTTTCTTCGTTTATGAGGCCAGCAGTATCCATCACCTCAACGTATTGAGCAAGTTGATGCTCAGGGAAAGTGATGGGAGCTGAAACACAATATAAAAGACTTGATGCTCTGGCGGGTTTGGGGATAGTTGGTGTCAAAAAAGAGGTTTTTGCCACATCAATGCAAGCGCGGCTTGTATCAAAAGCGAGCTCCACAATCTCATATTTTGCATCTTCCTCAAAATCATTGGGGAAATTGGGAATAGGAATACCCTCAACCAGGGGTTCCATCGCCCCATGAAGTTGCTGGCGTAGTAGGGTGTTGGCAGGAGCAGCAGCGGCTTCAACTGCCATTTATTCATATTTTTATAAGCTAGAAAACCGTTTTTTGTGCAAAAACTGTGGGGCTGCAAATCAGGAGGATAGAAGAATTCCTCCAAAGCAAAATCAGGCTTAACATTATAAAGCCCTATCTGAATCACCAATCCATTTTAGCGCTTCAATGGATTTAAATTGGCTAGTGCCAGCCCAGCCACCATAGTTGGCAGGTTGGCAGCACCTGATTGGCCATAAGCTGTCAACCATGGCAGCTCAGCTGAAACTGTTTCATTCATTGGCTCAGGGCACCATAAATTGACCAAATTTTTAAAACTTTTAAAATTTTTAAAATTCTTAAAATTTTGATTGGCTGCAGATTTGGAAGCCACGCCAGAATTTGCCAAGGTTGGGGCGGGAGGATCATGCCCCATTCTTAGCATGGTCTTCAATCAAACTAAGTTGATTCCTGTTGAAGCCCATAAAGCTGTTTGAGATCTCCTATCCCTTGGTTTTCCTTTTAAGGCTATAGGTAAGCTTGATAAGAAAGTAATGAACTGTTTTGAGTAAGCCCTGATAGCCATTGACACAGTCAAACTTAAGACTGTAAATTTCTTCCATCTCGTCATACCTTAGGTTTAAGAATTTTTGGAAGCAACATGCTGCTTCTAAATAAGTTCTGTTTTTCTGAACATATATGTTCATAAGGTGACATGGAAGCATCTGGAAGGGAGCACCAATTTTGTTGGGCCACCAGAGGAGAAGCACTGATGGCACATCTATTTAAAGGGGTGCTTTAAGGTTCACTTTCATGGGTAAGACGTTCTCCTTTAGAATAAAGTAAGATAAAGTAAATAATATATTTTGCTGAGAAGTACTTTATTTAGAGTATCCAAGCACTATTTATAGTGCTTCAAATGTAAGGATATGAGTAGGGATTGTAAGGGTAGTGTCATGGGACCTGTAGGAAAGTCTAAATACTGGGATAGGTGGTAATAGATAAAAGTGTTGATTGAGATTAGATATAAACTTGGGAATGTAAATATTCCCCAAATTTGGCATAATTCAGGCAAAGCCCCAAATTTGGTATTCCAGTTAAATTGAACTCCATTCTCAATGTTATTGGGCCATTTGAAAATTGTGCCCTTCATATAAATATATCTTTTACCCCCTGGACAAGGCTTTCACCTGATCTAGGGAAAATCCTGACAATGATAATGGCATATCTTGTTCCCAGTCAGCCCTAGAAATTGTGGGATGAGCAATGACGAGAATCTAGGTGGGAGAAATTGCCGTTACCCACTCCTACGTTTCCTCCTCTGTTGGACACAGAGTTTTTTGTGACTCAGCAGATCAGGGAGAATGTTTAGTGCGTCCTAAAAAATCTATACATAAAGTTAATGCTGCACAGGTTGCAGAACGCCAAAGCATGATAGTGCACCAAATACTGTGGTTTTAAAAGCACATTAGGGATTGGTGGTCTGTCCAGACAACCACCTCACAGCACGCATCCTGAAGGAGGTACCACAAGTGGATGAGTGACCATGACACAGCGGCAAGCTCCTTGTTGTAAATGCCAATGATTGCTCCACGGAGGAGAACTTTTGGGATAAGTAAGCAATAGATGTTCCACCCCATCATAAGCCTGAAGTAGTATCTCTCCCAATGCAGCTGCTAAGTCATCGCATGCCTCAATAAAAGGCCAAGATAAATTGGCATGCTGGATGACTGATGGCACCACTAAAACATCCTTGATTGCCTCAAACGCGCATTGACAATCCTCTATCCATTTGAATGGAGCGTCCTTTCCCTCCAGAGAGAGAGGCGCTTCCAACTGAGAAATCACGGGAAAAATTTTTTTAAGAAAATAGGGGTGCTAAAAAACTATTTAGCTGCTTCTGCGTGGTGGATGTAGTCCAGGAAAGAATCGCCTTGAGCTTTCTGGGCAGGAAAGCATAACTATACTTCAAGACATGATTACCCAAATAAGGTAACCTCTTCCCTGAAGAACTTGCACTTTGAGGGCTTTGCATAATAATCAGCCTTCTTTCTCGCTACCAGTACCTCCTACAGGTCCCTTACATGCTGTTCAGGGGTGGGGAGTGCACCAAATATTGTTAATGTATGCCACTGCACACGTGAATTGAATATCACCCAGTATATTGTCAATCATCCGTTGAAAGGTAGTGGGTGCGTTCCTGAGGCCAAAGGGCATTACGTGGATTTAGAAAGATAACTCGCCATGTACAAATGGTCATCAGTCACTCCTGACCTTACACTGCCCAGATTTGGTGAAAGGCGTTCACCTGGTTGAGTTTGGAAAACACCCAAGGTTGGCAATCACCTAAGTGATAGTTTTTTCAAGGGGGAGCGGATAGGGATGATAAATGGTGATACTATTTACATGACTTAGTCCATGCATGGATGCAGCATAGCATCAGCCTTTTGAATAAAATGATGGGGGACGTGATGGGAGAGGATTTCCAGAAAATCCACACTTTCTGGATCATGTCATCCAGCCAAACCTCCCATTTTATCTTCTTGTTCTGTATAGGGGTACAGAGGATAGTTAATAGACATTACATTAACTGTCATCCAGAAGGCTAGGTCATACTTGAAGTGGGAGGGAAGATGATTGACTTTCTCCATATAAGAATATCCTGTACTGCAACAATTTAGAAGGAAAATCTGGCGGCAACTCAGTAGGAAAGGGAGTTGACATAATCAACCCCACCACTCTGAAAGGGGAAAAGTTATTAATAAGTGGGAGATTGCCACACATGTAAGGATTAACAGAAGACAAAAGGTTGGGCTCCAGGTTAATACTAACTTGTAGATACCATCCCTCAACCAACACCAAGAATAACGGGAATTAATAAATCTGGAACTGTGGTAAACTAGTCACAGAAGCCAAATGCATGAACTGATTATGGTACAGGATGTCTCACCATGTAACAAGCCTTTGAGGCTGACAAAGCACTCAATACTGAGACCTGCATTAATATATAGGCACAAGTCCTGAGCGACCTGCAAGTTTATAAAATTCTTGGCCGCTCCTGTATCCAAAAGAGCCTTGACGGATACCACATGGGATCCCATATGAATTTTAACTGGTAACATAAGGAGCCATGATTCTTTTTATTGGCATATTCATGGGACAAAACCGGTGCATAATGGTTATCACCCGCTCAATGCTGTACCATCCTCAAGAAGAGGAACCATGTTTCTGGACACCTGAACAACCTCAACTTCCATATGTTGTCTAGCACATAATAAGGGCACCAATGGCTTCAACAATATCTGCTTCCTAGGAGCTTAAATTGACTGAGAAATGACTATCACCAAAAGACAGACGGTGGCTTGAGGGGGAAGAGAAGTGGGAGAAAGAACAAACAACACACCCACACTTACAACCTGTACAAATTGGACAGTAATTGGGGAGAAATATGACTAAGTTTCATTACACTTGATATGGGAGGAAACCCCACAGTTGTTCAGGTAAGAATATACTCCCTAACCGTGGCATAAGTCTATGTTCAACTAGTGGCCATCCTCCAAACAATAGCCTTTAACCAAAGGTTAGACCTTCTGTTTATAACACAAAACCAACGCACCACCCCACCTACAGAGAAGGGTGGAGAAGGACAAAAATTTGGGTTGCTCCAATATATCATGAATCGTGCTGATGATAAAAGACTTCACTGGCACTCAGGATGAGTTACCACCCAAAGCACCAGTCAGAATACCTCTAGATAGCCATCCACATTGTGGGATGCTCAGAGAATAGTGCAACCATGAGCACTATCTGAGAATTCCCAAATTTGGAAATCATAGCCACATTGTCCCACAGACTTCTTAAACTCACAAATAAATTTGAATTTTTATGAAATTCTAACAAAAAAGACAGAAAGGGAAAAAATTGAGCGACACAAGAACCTGTTAAGGTCCGCTACCTTATAAACTCACTGAATTAAGATTGGTAAATAGTTAAGTTTCTGTTGGAAATAACCTCGCTAATTTACTACAATGGATAAACACCCTAAATTGTTACTGTTCTCAGTTTAAATATGACCTGCCGCCCATATTATTCAATTTATTTTGTTAAAAATTTAATTCTGCTGCTATTGTGTTTGGAACGATTATGACAGCTCCTCTGGCAGACAGCAGATTGCTCCCACAGCCAGGCCAATATGGGCGGTCCCATTGAGTTTTGAGGGGGTTTATTGCGCCCAAACCTGTTGGGGATGGGCTTTTTTTTAGTGATGTAAAAGAACTTCAGATGGGAATTTCTGAACTCTTGAGTGGCTCAGTTGATTTAATTTCTCTAGTGGCCAATTTAACTTGACCAGCGGAACTCAAACTGACAGAGGAAACCTCTTGTTGGAATAGATTTCTAGGATCCCTCCGCTGGCACTGGCCTCAAACCACTGCCACCTCCTGAAACACCTCCCAAATTTTCTGGACCAAATCCTGGGTGATTTATAGAAGGAAAATAGGCGCAATTTCAAGGGGTATGCTGACACACACACTTTATCCACCATATGTGCCAAATCGCCCAGGGTAACGAGAGGGTGGCCTCCAGCATATGCCCCTTCTTGGTCTAAAACAGGACTTCTTACTGATCAAGCTTCAAGGATTGTTCCCCAAGTCTTACAATGATCTCCTTTATTGATAAGAAGCTGTTGAAAAACGTGAAGCAGAAGGACAGTGTTCTGAAAACGGCAGAAGAAGCTTAGAACGCCCTGCCAATTAGGATGCATGAGCACCCAAAAGGCAAGCCAGATTGCCAGTGGCATTATCACTCATATGATGTTGTATAGAGCTACTAATTGGGTGACAATGACTTATTGATGTAAAACGAGCATGGAAAGGAACCTGATAATGAACCAAGTAGAAATAACTCTAGACAATGAGGGTCTTGCTGCAGGGGATTGTAATACTGGTTTTACTACTTTGGGGTTTCTGGTGGGAGGGCTTATCACTAACGTAGAGACAAGGGGCGGTCCTTGTTTGAATTTGAATGATGTAAGGCCACATAATTCCGATATCTTAATAGCAGATTGCTTCAATAATGGGGTTAAATTCCCAGAAGTTTATTGTGCATTGGATCCAATTGACTATGGTGGGAGTGATTGTAATCATCAGAACTGGTAATACCCATCAGGTGTAGGGACTGACAGGCCACCAGGTTAGGCCATCAGGACTTTGGACAAAAGAATTTTAAGCTAAATAAAAAAATTAGGTACATGCAGGAATTTATTAGAAAGAAAAATAAAGATATTTCTACCAACAATTTCCTCAGTGCGATGCAACTGATTAAATAGTGTTCAATTGGTAGTGGGTCAAAGCAGGGATCAGGTCCCTCAAATTTGACCTAACCTGGCAATTTTTTGTGGGAGAGGGGAAAAATTTTAGTTAGAACTGACATTGAAAGATTTGATGGCAGGTCGATTCACTATTAGTTCAGCCACGAATGCCTGGGCTGTTGCTTGGCTACTTTTTTGTCAGTTGGTGCGACAGCATCTGGCCCAATGAGAAACGGAAATTCCCCAAGGGCCACCCTACATAGGGGCAGTCCCAATTGGTTGGAAATGGGCTCAAATTCTCAATATACTCGTGCCCAGTTGCTTGGGCGTTTATTTGACCAAATGAGTTATGTCAAGCGCAAGTCCTGATTCATTAATTAGGGGTTTCAAATTATCTACAATGGTTCCTGAAGATACTGACTGCTCATTGGGGATCATTCTCAAATAATTCAAGGGATATTTGGTATCGGTGATCATACTGATAGCTGAATCAAAACTGTCAGCAATTCTGGCTGATATTTTGACGCTTATCCCTCCTTGACTCTTAGCTTTCCAAGCGTTGGGATTTATTCTCATCAGTTTTGGACCTTTCATCTTAGATTTAGCAATCTCAGCGCAGATTTCCTCAATTCAGTGGACAAGTTTAGCAGAGGTGAGCGCGGATACCAGGGGAGAAATCTTTAGATGGAGCGCTGTTACCCAGCACTTGTCTATCACGTGGTCTAGGTCACCCTGGGTGACTAGGGGTACAGCCGCCCTCTTCAGACCCTTCTTATTTGGAAATGGGAAAATCGCCTGATTTATTCAAAGGGGACGTTCCCTTGAACTTACATTACCCTTTTATTTTTCCAAAGGAGGGTTGCCACCACCAGAACTGCGTGAGGGCTACAATTTTAATAGTCCTTGGCAACTTGATTGTTATTAAATTTGCAACTTTTTTGGGGGGGGGATGGGGAGCGTTGGGATGGGACTCATGAAACGCTTCAACAAGTTCCTGTCATGGTTGAATGACTTGGTAGTAGGCACCAACCCCAAGGATAAGGCTGGGCGCTAGGAGGCCCAGAAGGTGAAACTTCAGGCCCTCCCTGACCTCAAGCACACCTTAGACCAACGCTGGGTACAATCCAAATATGCCCAGGTTGGTACTAGTGAGTTGCAAAACGCCAAGCCCCTTTTATCAGCCCAGGCGTAAAAATGGATGAGCTATCTACTTAACTAAGATGGCTCAATTCAGTTGGCTGGAGAATTGTCATGGAAACGGCAGAAGAATTTAGACTGGCCTGCCAGTTGGGATGCATAAGCACCTAAAAAGCAAGCCAGAATGCCAGAGGCATTGCCGACCAAATGATGTAGTATGGAGCTGAGCATTGTGAAACAACAAATTGTTGGTTTAGAACAACATTGAGTATGATCCTGACGACGAACCACAATGTGCTCATCCCCAACCCAGGGGGCCTTGATGCAGGGGGTGGGATCACAGAAATAGTTTCAATGAGTTCATCAGCATATGGGGTCATTTCAACCAGGGAGGCAAGAAACAGATTATCGCTTGCAGTTGGAGGATGTAAGGCCACAAGATCACCATATACTGTTGCTAGAAGTTCATGATAGCAGGATTATAGTGCCAAAAATATCTGACTCGCTGAACTCAGCCAACGATGGAGGGGCCATAGTGACCATAAGTACTGGTAGAGCCCATCTGGTAGATGGACTGACAGGTTACCAGGGAAACGCCATCAGGGATGCAGCCAGAAGGAGAAATACAATAAAAAAATTTGATTGGTTTTTTGGGCAAGATTTTATTGAAAGAAAAGGAAAAAATTGACCAATAATTTTCTTAGTGCAATGCAACTGATTAAATAGTGGTCAATTGGGGCAGTGACAAGCCAGGATCAGGACCCTCAATTTTGACCTAACTGCCAAATTATTTGGGAATAGGCGGGTTAGTTCTCTGGAAACTGACATCAAAAAATTTGGTGGCGGGCTGAGTTGCTGTCAGTGCAACCTCAAATGTCTGAACCAAGGCTCAGCTACATTTCTGATGGTTGGTGTGATGGCGTTTGGCCCAACGAGTGGCGGGAATCCCCCAAATCCACCTCACATAGGGGCAGGTTCATTTGGTTGGGAACGGGTTTGGTATGCCCAACCTGCCCGCGCTCAGTCACTGGGCCATTTGTTTGGTTAGTGGTATCGCATCAGCTGCAACGCCCAACTTGTCAACAGGGGACTTTGAACCCTCATCAATGATGTCTGATGCTGTAGCCTGCCCATCAAGGATGATCCTGATGACTTTGGTAGGGAGGTGATTTGTTTGATTGGCATGTTAATTGATTTGAAACTGTCAGGCCTTCCAGCTGATAAACCAGTCTTCATACCTTTCCAGCCATTTAAGATCTGAACTTTGGTCAGATTACCGCTCAAATTAGTTCTGATTGATTTCAATTTGATGATATCAGCGCAGATTTCACTGATTCCCCATAACAGTTCTGCTGAGGTGAGTGTGGGTACTGGGGTGGAATCTGAAGCGGAAGAGCTGTTACCCAGCACTCGTCTACTATGTGAGTGAGATAGCCCTGAGTAATGAGGGGTACCACCATCCTCTTTGGTGCCTTCTTGCTCAGAAATGGAAAAATGGCCCAATTGATACCCAGGGGACATTACTCAGGACTTACAGGAATGGGGGTTTATAACCCGTTCCAGTTACAAAATTAGGCATTTGGGTAGAGTATAACTTCAATCAATTACTTAAGTGAAGACAATTTTAGAGTATTCTACCAATTCAGACAGAAGTGTTTGCCTATTGGAGCGTCAAGGCTTGTGCCCACTTCCACAGACCCAGATTTACCCCAAAGAAGTTTAAATATGGTTTTTGTGACCAACATTCCTTGTTGGACAACTTCTCACAAATAAAATTTCCCGTTTTTTACGTTTTCTTTAGTGTTCCTTGGGCGAATCTGGGTGCAGACCTCTTTGGGGAGGTCTCCAACTATGTTGGCTACTACATACTATCCCAAATAACAAAAGCTTCAGGTGCTCCCTTGGGCCTCTCAGATACCCTCCAGATCAAGGCACCCAAGCCTCTGAGCACCAATTTACACTTGATTATGAACTCCCCTTTGAGGTCCACACAAGTATTGTTGATCACTTACCTGATATTGTATACCGCGCTGTACACCCTTTCCTTAGGTCCCTTCTGTTCTAGCACCATTTGCGGTGCCCTGTTTCCCATTCTCCTAATGGCTAGTTCCCTAGAAGTGTGGTTTTGCATCCCACACCACCTCTCAGGGAACAAGAGAGTTACAAACACTCTTGAAATTAGTCAATCAACCATTTTATTATACATGCATCAGAATTATCTGTGTGGGACTTTCTTTATGCGTAAACTGGGTGCACTGGCTATTTGTCACTGCTACAATGGTGCTCACCACGATTTTCTCATTTGGTTTTGTTTTGGTGCATCTCAGCGTTATTCTTGCAACTGCCAACTGGAAAGCGTTCACCCTGCCTTCTCATACCTGGTGGTCTTGGACTTTTCATGATCCTGTTGTTGCAATTCCCCACCTTTCTTCTAAGATTTACTCTAAAATCAATAGTCCTTGGCTACCCTTGAGCCAAAAACTTCTTTAGAAAATAAAAAATTATCTGGTTCCTGTCCACTTTTGTGGGGAGTAAATTTGTTGTATTGGCTATTTCCAGAAGCGGCTGACTGGGTTTTTGCCATGTTCTGCGCACATCCGCTCTTGTGGCGATCAGTGGAGGGCTTGTAGCGTGTCTTGGAGCAACTTCATCCTGATCAAGCATCCATTCATCCCTTCTACGAGTTCTTTTTGCTGTGTCAAGCTGGTCAGCAAGTAAAATTATATTTGAATGAATTTTGTGAAAAATCCCAGGCCTTACCATTGCTCAATGTTGTTAAAACGTCATTTCTCTGATCTACCTTGGACCTCTCTGTGAAAAACTCTCCAATTTGTAAGTCATCCCCTTTCAACTTTGATCATCTGATTGAAGCCCTTTGGGGTGTTTCCTCATCCCAACCTGGAAGAGGCAAGGTAATTTGGCTGTTATGGTTTCACCTGGGTTGGCCCCTATAAATGCGGGAACCAAAAAGTCACATACATCTCTCACAATGATGGAATCTTATCCTTCTAAACCTTCGAATTCTGAAGAATTCAAAGCTGAACAGGGGTCTAGCCCCATATCTAAATTAAAGGTTTCTGACGATTCTACTGAGATGATGTCACCTGCGGCCACCCCTATAAATACTGCGCCCATGACTAGTGATATTTCCTTGAATTGTGAGGAGCTCCTCACTGATTTTCTCCCCGTTTCAGCAGAAATTGAGGGTCCAGGGGAGTCCAGACCCTAATTTAATTAAAAATGGAACAATAATAACAAGTTTCCTTTGCACTGCGTTTCTGCGGTGCAAGCTGATGCATATTTTATGGGATTGGGGGTGATGGCCCTGGATAACAATGCACACTGAACCCTCAGAGCAGGTATGGGTTCACTGAAGCCTGAAAACGCATTTTATAATATGAATGATATATCACAAAATGAGCCGTTAATAGCTCTTATAGCTTGGATGAGGACCCTATTCCTGTATATCAGATTACCCCTGAGAACCCTCGTTTGACCCCTACCAAGATCTGTAGCACTCAGGAAGTGGAAAAAGAACTTAGTTTAAAAATATGACAAAGTATATGCACCTGAAGGTGTGGTGGGATATGTGGCCTCAGTAGTAGGAGTGGCCAACTATCCCTTCCCCTTCTATGATCCCAAAACATACCCTGAAGGCTTGCTTAAGCCAGAGGAAGAATTTTCAGGTGAGGTGGTGGCGTTTTCTGCTTTGAATAAATCCCATTCTGAATAAATTTTTTGTTGACCGCTACCCTTGTATCCCCTTTGGGGAAATTCAGTATAAATATATTAGTGGATACCAGTGCCTTTGAAAATTTTACTGACCAAGACCTTGCCGACTACCTTATGTTGAGTTACTCGCCAGGTGGTATGATTAGAGGCGGGGCTTCTCAAGGTATCCCCACGCTGAAAATAATGGGGTTAGTGGACTACCAGGTGAGCTCCTATCTCCTGTCCGACCACTTTCAAGCTATCAAAAACCTCTTGTTCCCCATTATTTTGGTTGTAGAGTGGTGAAGAGAATTTGATGTCAGAAATAATTAAAATAAAACACCTTATCTTTGTCCTTGATAAATGGTCACAAGTTGATTGTTCCTTTGTCTGATGCCCACTTTCAGGGCAAATTATCTCACTGGCCAATGTTCACGCTCTTAATCTTGCCCCTTTGCTGAAGCCCTCTGTGGAGATTCCCTTACCTTCCTGTTTGGAGAGGTTGGAATCTTCATTTGATGCAGCTTCAGCTATTGCACTACCTGATCATCTTGAGTTCAATTGTGAGTTCAAGCTCACTGTGGAGCTGGTGCATATTTTCCCCCATTTACCCATTGACTGTCCAGGAGGAAGAGGCTTTAGATGTATGGGTGAAGGAGCAGTTAGACAAAGGTGCGATCTTTCAGCATGCCTCCCTTGTCTGCTCCCCGCTTCTCTTTGTGGAGAAGGCCGATGGAACTTTACGCCTTTGTGTAGATTATGGGAATTTAAACAATGTTACTGTACCAGAACTCCATCCCATCCCTTTAAATTCAAAGGATTGCGCATTATGTAGAGAAGGCTAAAGTCTTCTCCAAGATGGATTTCCTCAATGCGTTCAATCAGCTCTTGATAGAGAAGAGATAGGAGTGGTTAAATGCATTCCATACCAGAAAAGAAATTCAAAGTTTTGGGTCATGCTCTTTGGGCTTAAGAATGCCCCTGCCATATTTCAACGCCACATTGATGCTGCGTTGGGGGACTTTTGGGGGTATGCGCGGTTGCCTACATAGACGATATCCTGGTGTTTTCCCCTGATCATGAGTCACATGCAGTACACCTTCAGCAAGTGGTGGAGAGGTTAAGGGCAGCCCACCTTACGCTAAAGATCAGCAAATGTGAATTCTTCAAGTCCCAGGTCACTTTTCTGGACAACGTCATGTTTGACCAGGGACATATGGTAACTCCAGACAAGGAGAAGGCGATTTGTGAGTGGCCCACCCCCACATCAGTAAAGGAATTGAGAAGTTTTTTGGGGACATGTACGTTCCTCAATAAGTTCACACCCAATCTTTTCAAAGTGCCAGCGCCCTTATATAGGGCTAGTGGTGCAAAGGTGTTCCAGTGGTCCCCCGTTTTGGAGGACGCTTTTCAAGAAGTGAAGTGTACCCTGTTGTCCACGTCCATCCTTCACCATGTTGACCATGCAAAGGTGTTCATTGTATCTACTTATGCTTCCAACTTCGCCATAGCGGCTGCCTTGTTACAAGTAGGCAAAGATGGGACTGAGCATCCGGTGATATCTCATCTAGGAAAATGTCTCTGTCTGAGTTGAATTACGCCATTTGCGATAGGGAGTTACTAGCAGTGGTGGAGGCACTGACTTATTGACTTCACCACTTGCATGGATCCTCCCAACCTTTCAGTTACATACAGAACACCATGCCTTGCTGTACTACTGTGCTCCTCATGTCCTAACCCCACGGCAGACCTGTTGGCATGAGACCCATGCCCAATTTGCAGTTTCTTATGAGTTCACCAAGGGAAAGGAGAATGGTTTGGCAGATGCTTTGAGCCGCAACCCTGCTTTGGCTCCTAATCCAAAGGAGGTAGAAGTTCATAACCCCCAGCTGATGATTCTGCAAGGTAAGATTTTGTCTCAACTTCCTGATTCCACGGCCAACACACCTGCTCTTGCACCTCTGGAAAATGCAGAGAAATACAGTATGTTCAGAAAATTAGTTCTTTCTCAGCCGTTATTAGCTAAATATACTATGGTTTGTGCTAAAAGCGCTCTGAATCAGGAGAATTTATTAAGGGGTTATCACATAAAGGATGAGATGGTGTGGTTTCAGGGGCGCCTTTAGGTACCTGCTGGACCACTGCGCCTGGAACTTATCTGGGACCATCATGATGGGCTCACTGTTGGTCATCCTGAAAAGTAAAGACCTTGAAGTTAATATGGCGCACCTACAATTGTAAGGGCTTTCCTGCACAGATGGGACGGTATTGTAAAAAGTGCTTGATCTGCAATCAAATAAAAGTGAATCGTCAACCTTTAGTGGGGTTGTTGGTACTAGTCCAGAAGGCTGAAGGGCCCTGGACTTCCCTATTGATGGATTTCATTGTGTAATTACCTGTCTCTGATGGTTATGATGCCATCATGGTGGTAGTGGACCGCTTTATGAAATTCGCCCATTTTATCCCTTGCAGAATGACAATAACCGCGGCTGAGATGGCTAGGATCTTCTTCACCCATGTGTTTGCACTTCATGAGGTTCCCCAAGAAATCATTAGTGACTGGGGACCCCAGTTTATCTCTGTCTTTTGGGAAAAGTTGTGTAAGACTTTTCGGATTCACCCCTGCTGTTTGACTTTCTATCACCCCCAATAAGATGGGCAGACTGAATGAGTGAACCAGTGATAGAACAGTTTCTGTGGTGTTACACCACCGCGGATCATTTAGATTGGGTTTCTCACCTTCCCATGGCCTAATTTAGCTATAACTACACTTCATTATTCGATCAGTTGTTCCCCCTTTTTCGCCAACTATGGTTTTAACCCCACCTTTAACATGGAGCCCGGCTGTGGATCTGAAGTCAAAGCGGTGGTGGACTTTTCTAATACTATCAATAAGGTCCACCAGGGGGTTCTACGAGTTTGGAGGCGGCAATGAAAGTATATAAGGAGAATGCTGATGGTTAGTGACAAGTGGGTCCAGCGTACAAGGAAGGGGATCTCGTGATGCTTGATACTCATAACATCCCTATCAAGAAGCCATTCAAAAATCTGGGACCAAAGAGGATTGGTCCTTACCGCGTTGTTATAAAGGTGGGCCATGCCTCATGCCAGTTGGATCTTCCCTCTTCATTTTGGATCTACTCTGTCTTTCATGAGAGCAAATTGATGTTGTTTGAGGGTCCCCCACCTGAGACTCCTGAGGCTTATCTTGTGGATGGGGCGCCAGAGTGGGAAGTGGAGGAAATAGTAACCTTCCGCCTTGTTAAAAGAAGCCTTGAGTACCTGGTATCCTGAAAGGTTTTGACGCTCCAGAGAACAGTTGGGTTTCAACACGTGACTGTGTGCATGCCCAAGACCCGATTGAAGCATTCCATAATCGTTTTTCTGAGGCTGCAGGTTCAAAATCCAAGCCAGCCGTTGCTGCTATGAAGTTGTCTCCCACACATAAAAACTTCTCCTTAGCAAACGCCCCTGGAGGGGTAGTGGAGCCCAAGAAGGAGGAGAGGGTAATGTCATGGTTGAATGACTTGAGAGTAGGCACCAACCCCAAGGATAAGGCTGGGCGTCAGGAGGCCCAGAAGGTGAAACTTCAGGCCCTCCCTGACCTCAAGCACACCTTAGACCAACGCTGGGTACAAGCCAAATTTTCCCCAGGTTGGTACTAGTGAGGTGCAAAACGCCCAGACCATTGTATCAGCCCAGGAGTTAAAAAGGACGAGCTATCTACTTAATGAAGACATTTTGATTTGGTTGGTTGGGGAATGGGGGTTCAAAACCAGTTCCAGTTACAAAATTGTGCATTTGGGTAGAGTATGACTTTAATCGATTAAACAAGTGAGGACAATTTTGGTATATTCTACCAATGCAGATGGAAGCATTTTCCTATTGGAGCATCAAGGCTTGTGCCCGCTTCTGCAGACCCAGAATTACCCTGACGAAGTTAAATATGGTTTTTGTGACCAACATTCCTTGTTGGTCAACTTCTCACAAATAAAATTTCCCAGTTTTTACATTTTCTTTATGGTTTCTTGGGAAAACCTGGGTGCGGACCTCTTCAAGGAGGTCTCCAACTATGCTGGCCACTACATACTATCCCAAATAACAAAAGTTTCAGGTGCTCCCTTGGAGCACTTAGGTCCCCTCCAGATTGAGGCATCCAAGCCTCTGAGCACCGATTTACACTTGATTATGGACTCCCCTTTGGGGTCCACACAAGTAGTGTTGTTTCTCTCATATCTGATACTGTATACAGCGCTCTACACTCTTGCCTTAGGTCCCTTTTGTACTGGCACCATTCATGGTGACATGTTTTCCATTCTCCTAATGGCTAGTTCCCTAGCAGTGTGGGTTTGCATACCACACCACCTCTCAGGGAACTAGTGAGTTAAAGACACTCTCTTGACAGTTCCATGCAGTTAGCGCAATCATGGACCTTAACCCAACTGTTCTCATAAGCTGTGTCGGCGCTACAGTTCTCTTGACTGGCGCCAGGGTTTGAGGTGGCTCGAAGCTGGTCAATCAGAAGTGAGCACCAAAGAGGAAACGGAAAAATTGTGGTTAGTTTACCGAATATTTTATTAATCTAAAATGCTTCAATATTTATAGGGTGCGTGGGAACTCAATGCCTTCAGGATCTTCAGATCCTCATCCAATCAGGATCTTTAGTAACCTTCTGGAAAGGCCTCCTCAAGGGCGTCCTCAATGGATATTGTTGCTCACCTGACTGAGAAGGTGGAAAGCCCGCTCCATGTGACTCACCACTAGGTAAGGTTGATCCAGAAAAAGTTTTATCTTGGCTGGAATTAATGATCAACTCGGTTTAGCCATATTTGGAAGATGGGAATTCAAGACAATTTTTATCTCGAATCCCAACAAGCTGGATAGCCCTTCCAAGCAACAAGATACTAAAATGACCTCTGAGATTTTCAGGATGCTAAGATATTTTCCACCTTGGCCTCCTCCACATCCTCAATTACAATTGGCTCTGGGTCCACAGGAACAGTCCCCTTAAATGGGAACAACTGAGGAATGTGGAAGAAGGGGTGCTGTTTCCAGTGAGCTGGCAGTTTTAACCAGAAAATGCCATTGCTCAAGCCTTCCTCCATCAAGTGGGGACCTGAACGCTTACTTTTAAACTTCCAGGAAGGTACCTGCATCTGCAAATGGTGTGTATCGATCATAATGTATGACCCACCACTATGTCATGGACAGAAATCCTTTTTCAATCCATAAACCGCTTGTAATCATTGATAGCTTAAGTAAGATGCTCCCACACTAAGGACTGAGTAGAATGAATGTGCTCAGCATTATCTGTGGTAGCTGGGACCTCAGGACGCAAGCAGGGACTGAACAAAAATGAGGATTATACCCTAATGTTGCTCTGTAGGGAGAAAACCCTGTATAAGCATTAATTTTGTTGTTGTAGGCAAATTGAGCGAGGGGGAGGTCATTATCCTAGGTATCCTGTGCGGCTGCAGCATAGCAGCGCAAGTAATGTTCTAAGATTTGGTTAACTCACCTGGTTTTTTCATCGGACTGGGGATGATATGCTGTGGAACAGCAGAGGGAAATTTTTAAAATGGATAAGAGCTCATTCCAGAACCGCGATGTAAACTGTGTACCACAGTCACTGATGATCTCCTTCAGAAGACCAAACATAGAAACTACATGGCACATGAAGAGACGAGTGGTCTCCTCTGATGTAATCACAGAATAACATGGAATAAAATAGGGAAAATTTGGTAAAACAAATGACCACCACTATCACCACCGTAAACCCATTAGAACAGGAAAGTTTGACAATAAAATCCTTGGATACTGACGTCCATGGACCCTCTGCCTGTTGTAAAGGATGTAGGAGGCCATTTCTTCTTGAACAATCTGACTTGGCCCATGTGCAGATAATGCAATTGGCGATCCAGGCCAGGACATCTTTTGATAAACCCGCCAATTATAAGTTCACTTGATAAAATTGGTACTTTTCTTATTGCCTAGATGGCCAATTGTGGGAGGATCGTGATGCGCTCAAAACACCTCAGCTCTAAAGAGAAGAGGAACCCACACCTGAGACCAAAAATAGATGAGACCCTCCACTAAGGAATATAGGGAATGTTTGTGAGTTTGGAGGGACAATTAATCAAATAACTCCACTCCTTTGAGGCGGGTCATTTGAGCTGCTAAAACCCGTGAAATCAGAGGAGCATCAGGAATAAAGTTGACTGACGAGACCATGGGG
The DNA here is from genome assembly GCA_022478985.1 of Massospora cicadina. Lineage (NCBI taxonomy): Eukaryota > Fungi > Entomophthoromycota > Entomophthoromycetes > Entomophthorales > Entomophthoraceae > Massospora > Massospora cicadina. The sequence goes on along the minus strand of JAKSZP010015904.1, from coordinate 93,301 downwards.
GAAATAGACAGGATTTGAGAGAAGGGAATCACAGTAACTAGGTCCACTTCATCTGGTTCCAAGGGACTGTGAGCTGGGCTGCAGCTAAGAAAATTGGGGAGCACGTTTAGCGTGCCTTTCACAAATTCATATTTGAAATTGAAACTGCACAAATCCTGATAGTTATGAGCTTGCCTATGTGCCAATTTCTGTGGTTTGCGGAAATACAGAAGAGCTTGGTGATCTATATGCACAGTTAACTCGTGCTGGGCTCCCTGTAACAGATACCGCCAATGAGTCAATGCCCATGCTATGGCTGCCAACTCCTTATCATAGATGGCCCATGATTGCTCAGTAGAGGAAAATTTCCAGAAAATTTAGCCAGCCAGATATCCTAAGCCATCATGCTCCTGGAGCAGAACTGCACCCAATGCCACTGATGAAGCATTCCTAAGCAATGATATACAATTTGGAGGGGTCCACATGTTTTAGGGTGGGGGAAGATAAGAACATCTCTTTAATTGACTCAAACGCCTGCTGGCACTTGGGTTTCCATGAAAAGGCACATTCATACCTGTGAGGGGGTGAAGCGGAGTGGCTAACTGGGAAAGGGCTGGGGAACTCTTTAGGTTGGGACCACCTAGTGCTAAAAAAAGGAAAGGGCTGGGGAAAATTTCTTTAGGAAAATAATGGCACTAAGAAACTTTGTAATTGTTTTTGGGTTGTTGGAGTTGGCCATTTGCGGATGGCATCTGACTTGTTGAGGGGAATCACATAACATACTTGAGGACAAGGTTCCCAAGAAAGGTAACTTCCTCTTTATAAAAACTTGCATTTTGAAGGCTTAACAAATAGGCCCGCCTTATGCAAAGCAGCCACTACCGCTTTCAATTCTTTTGCATGTTGTTTGGAAGTTGGGGAGTGAACCAAAATGTCATCAATATATATGACCGCGCAAGTTAATCAGAGGTCACCCAGAACACTATTGATCATTCTTTGGAATGTGGCTGGCACATTCTTAAACCTGAAGGGCATTACACAGAATTGAAAAATACTTTATTTTGTTTAGATTACAGTAAGTCATTCTTGCCCTTCCATCACCCAAATTTGGTTAAAGGCACTAACAAGATCCAGCTTAGAGAACACATGAGATTTAGCAATCGCTTGACTGATAGTTTGTTCTAGGGGCAAAGGGTAGGGATCATGTACTGTAACTTTGTTTAGGTGTCCATAATCCACGCAGAGACAGAGTTAACCATCAGCCTTCTTGGCAAAAATGATGGGAGACGCGACTGGTGATGTCTTTTTAAATAACCACCCTTTCTTAAGCATATCTCTATCCAGGTGTTAAGCACAACCTCTTCCTCCACTGTGTGTGGATAAAAGACAGTTGATATTTTCCAACTGTACCATTGTTTGGTATCCTAATCAAATTTAGTGTGAGAGGGAAGACAGTCCGCCTTCTTGGAATTAAAGATACTTCAATAGCGCATTAATTCTTTAGGAAAATCAGATGGAAGGCCTGCAGGGGAAACGATGGAAGTGATGGAGCTGCGACCTTGAGTTTTCTTAAGGGTATTGACAAAAGGAAATTCCCCCTCCATTTTGATTATTAACAAAGGACAACATGTTTGACTCCAGGTGGATTCTAACATGTTGTCGGCGCCACCATATGACCCCCAAGATTACAGAAAACACCAAGTTTGGCATTGTGGAGAACTGATCACAAAAGCTAAACTGATTTACCAAGAAAGGTACTGGCTGAAAGACTAAATACAATGTCTGGGAGGCTGAAGAAGCAACCATCACTGAAGGACCTACATCCAGGTCCAGCTCCAATTGTTGGGCTAACTCAAAACTCATAATATTACCTATGCCTCTGGTATACACCTAAGCCTTAAAGGAGACATGGTGAGACCTAATACTAATCTTCATAAATACTATGAAATAAGCAAAGTTTTGTTTATTGGTAGATTTGGTCATTTTTGCTGCAACTGAAGAAATGGCAAGTAAATCAGGGGGAAGGTCGGGGACCTTTTCAGGAGTAAAGTTGGGAAGATCAAGAGCTTGGGAACCAGATACTTCAATCTGGGCTTTTACTGATTCATCAATAGGTGAACCAGGATAACACAACTCAGATGAAGGGATATTGATGGGCTTAGAGGCCAGGACCAAAACTGGTTTAATGGTAAAAAATGAATACAAGACGTCATTAAGGTAGACCAATCATATAATTTCTCCATTGATAACGAGAAGATTGGCGAGGGGAGGCATTGATAATGGTCACAGCTTTACATATTTGATCCACTGTTCCTATAAGGGTGGACCAAACTTTTTGATGGGCAGAGGCAGAATCCAAAACTTGTTTAAAAATTACTTGGAGCATATCATTAGAGAATTTAAGTGTGGGAGTCTGTTCATGGAAGGTTGTGATTAAAGAAGCCAAGCTGAGGGGCTTCAGACATAGTAGAAAGCAATTGGAATAAACGGTCTTAACGTGATACAGGGGGTTTCAAAGCAGCTGATACTACTGCAACCAGCGAGGTGGAATCTACCGCTTGCAAAGTAGAATGCAGAAGTCCTCATACCCACCGATGGGCATCCCCTTCTACTGCATCCAAAAGGGTGACCCCTTTTTGGGCATAGGATAGCGCAGCAGCTTTATTAAGGGCATTAGCAGAATGCATTTGCACCTCTGCAAGGGCGGCAAGAACTTGATTTACATTATCTCAGGAGGGAACACTCAGATTCCCTTCTTGAATATTAGGTGGGGGAAGAATAGTTATCCACGGGGCTTTGCTGCCCTGAAGAAGTTTCCCAAGGTATAGAGAACACTACCCACAAAATTGGCGAGTGACCAAATGAACAACAGAAAGCAAGCTACTGACTGCACATTCATTTGATAAAGGGTAACCACTGTGGCGCTCACCTTGAAAAAAAGGGCGGAAATGGCAGGAAACAATGGTTGTCAACTATGTCATGAAAACGGCAGAAGAAGTTTAGACTGGCCTGCCAGTCAGGATGTATGAGCACCCAAAAAGCAAGCCAGAATGCCAGTAGCATTGCCACTCATACGACGTTGTATAGAGCTGCAAACTGGGTCATGATGACCCATTGATGTAGAATGAGCGTGAAAAGTAACCCAAAAATGAAACAAATGGAAACAACCCCAGAAACTGAGGGTCTTGCTACAGAGGATTGTACCAATGGGTTGGCTTCTACAGGGTTGCTGGTGGGTGGGTTTATTACTATCATAGAGAAAAGGGGGCGTATCCTTGCTTGAAAATGGTGTATGTAAGACCACAAGATCCTAGTATATTGATGGCAGATAGTTGCAATGATGGTGTTAAATTGCCAGAAGTTTTTTACATGTTGAATCCAGTTGATGATGGTGGGAGTGATTATAATCATTAAAACTGGTAATGCCCATTCAGTGTAGGGGCTGGTAGGCCACCAGGTTAATGCCATCAGGACTTCAGCAAGAAGAATTTAAATAAAGTAAAAAATTGGGTTTTAGCTGGAATTTATTAGAAAGGAAAATAAAGAGAATCAACCAACAATTTCCTTAGTATGATGCAACTGATTAAATAGTGTTCAATTGGTAGTGGGTCAAAGCAGGGATCTGGTCCCTCAATTTTGACCTAGCCTGAAAAATTTTTGAGGAAGGGGAAGATAATTTCAATTGGAACTGACATCAAAGGATATGGCGACAGGCTGAGTCACTATCAGTTTGACTGCAAATGGCTGGACTGAGGCTTGATTGCATTTTCATCAGTTGGCATGATGGTGTCTGGCCAATGAGCAACGGGAATTCCCCAGGGCCACCCCATATATGGGTGATCCCAATTGGTTGAAAATGGGTTCTGGATACCCAACCTGCCCATGCCTGGTTGCTGGGGCATTCATTTGAAAAAATGAGTTACATTGACTGCAACTCTAAATCCATTAGATAGGGGTTTTGAATTGTCTGCAATAGTTTCTGAAGATACCATCTGCACATTGAGGATCATCCCTGACAATTTTGAGGGGTATTTGGCATTGGCGATCATACTGCTGACTGAGTCAAAACTGTCAATGATTCTGGCCAATAACTTAATACTTATCCCTTGTAGGACATTTACCTTATTGACTTAGGAGAAAGAATTTTGGAGGTATGAGTGCTCCCAAATCTGCTACCATGATTAGCTCATCTCCTGCCCAATCTTTGAAGAATATTATGGTTATCAATGATATGAGTACCAATGGCGAAAAGACCTTGGTGGATTCTCAGTGGAATCCTGACTATCAGAAAAATAAGGATTATAACCAAAATTGGCGTAATAAGGTAAGAACTTATAATAGAAATTCTCCAATTTCTCAGCCAAATTTGAGGTGTTTGTTACCACACGAATCTGACCACCTCTGAGGTGCAAAGATCTTACTTGACAATGATAGGGTAAAAATTAAAAAATTATTACCACAAAAATCTGACCGCCTCTGAGGTGCAAATATTTTACTTGACAATGATAGGGTAAACATTAACCAATCATTACCACATGAGTCTGACCACCGCTGAGGTGAGAAGATTTTACTCACTGGTGGTTGGATACAATACATCAAATTGTTACCACATGGGTCAGTTTTCCCTCAAAAAAATTTTATCTTTGATATGATAGGCCAAAAACCTATATTCCCTAATTTGGATGACTCAGCTTTACATGCTTTTGCATTGAATACCCATGGTCTCAAAATTAGTACTAGTTTAAATAGTAAATACTAGTTTTGAGAGAAGGACCTTCTTTGGTTTTGGCCCTGCTTAACAATAAAAAACATAAAAAACTCTAACAAAGCGTTATCTATCACTTTTATTAAAAAGTAAATTTCTCACTTTAATAAATTATTTGTGGCATCCATCGGTGGATCCCACAAACTGGTGCTCACTACAGGGACCATTACCCTGAATACTTCAATAAAGTATCAAAGCAATGGAGGCTGCAAACGTGAGCAGCTCTTTTAAATCATGATTAGTTGCTCTTGAGAAGCAACTAGCCAGCTCTTTCTCCCATATCAAAAAGCTAGAGCTGCGGCCTAATGAACCGTTGAGAGTGAGTCCACCTATGCCTATCCTCTATGCAAAACCTGCTTCTTTGGTGCAACATAAAGTGGTGATCCTTACTGTGGGTTCTCTTTCAACTCAGCCAACAAGTGCGCGCCCTAAGGGTATATCCTCCAGAACTATTGGGGTTGTGAAAACGCCGGTTAAAGTGAAGCTAAATACCCCACCTCTCGTGGCTGTCTCCCTACTACAATTGCAACCTTGCCCATGGTTGGGAATACCCCTGAGGCCAACTCTGAGGGGGTTACAATGTCGTTGGGTACTACTTGTTGGGAGCTCCCGCAGAAGTGGAGGTCCCTGATCATCTAAACGCTGGAGGAGTGTATGAAGCCACCATACCTGAGAATACTTACCTCCACCAAGTTATAGGTTGTATGGAAACTATTGAGACAGCCAGCTAAGCTGATCAGCTCCTATCAAGTTTAATTCACCCTTTACAGCGAAGGCATACCATGAAGTCTATTCTGAGACTCACCCTGAGACTGCACGCAAATTAACCTCCACTTTTCATCTCAAGGAGGTCTTAGCGCTGTCAGCCAACTTTAGAAGCACACTTAACAAGGTTGAAGTAGTTGTTCAAAAAGTCTGGGTGATGGCTATAATGGATACAGGTTCTCCAGTGAATGTAATTTCATCTCAGCTGATGAAAAAGATTAAATTGATGCCTGACTTGGATTGTATCAAGGAATTTGGAACTGCGGGCCCAAACAACACCCACGCTCTTGGTGCTTACTCCTCTCTTCCCATACGCGTTGGGAAGCTTATCCTATTGGCCCCCACTGTGGCCTTAGATAATAACTCCTATGATATGCTCATAGGTACTCAGTTTATGATCGAATATGAAGGCATCATCAACATGAAGCAAGGGTTCCTATCTTTAATGAACTATGAAGTTCCATTAATCTTATCCAACAAAAAACCCATCAAGAATGGCTACACCTGCTTGGTTGATTACCCCTCTTCCACTTTGTCTTTACATTATGTTACTTATGGGCGCAACACTAAGAAATTGCCTGATTCAATGGATGCTATCAAAGGTATTCCATTTTATGCAGCAGATGAGGTGGTTATTAACCCAGGTGAACAATGAGTGGTTGACACGAAAATCACACTCCAAATCCCACGCCACTGCTTATTACACCTCTTAAGCATCGATGGAGTTAGCCCTTTTGAGCCTTGGGTATTGCCTGGCGTTTTAGACCCAGCCTATCAGAGGCCTATTACTCTACTGTTGAGAATCCTCACCAAAAAGGACATAATTGTAAGAAAGCACCAGGAGGTGGGCTGAGTGTTTTTACTCCCTGTGGAGGAAGTTGAACAAGTCCACTCTATTGGCTCAATGGCAGATTTAGGCCTGCCCGCAGATAACCTGGTATGTACCTTACCAAACGTCCATATTTCGGATGAGCTGACCTCAGATGAGTTGGAGAAAGTGCATACTCTTCTGGATGAGTATAGTGATATATTCTCAAAGTCAGACAATGATTATGGCCACATGAAAGGCTGGTGCCACTCCATCGATGTGGGTGATGCCCATCCCATTAGGTCAAAACCTTATCACAAGTCAAAGGTGGAGGAGCAACAAATGAGGGCAGAACTCATGCAGTTATTAGACGTGGGGTTATTAGTTCCTTCACAAAGCCCTTGGTCCTCCCCCTTCTGCTAATTAAGAAAAAAACAGAGGTCACCGGGTAGTCATGGATTACCGCAGGTTAAACAATCTTACAAAAAAGGATAACTATCCTATCCCACGCATTGATGATGCCCTGGCCCAGCTTTCAGGCTCAAACTTTTTCTCTGCCATGTACTTGGCCAGTGGTTAATGGCAAATGGATCTATCTTCCAAGACCAGGAGAAATGTGCTTTGATATGCAGTGAAGGTCTTTTCCAACCCACGCAATTACCTCAAGGGTTGTGCAACGCATCTGCTTCTTTCCGCCGTGTGATGGATCACATTTTGCAGGATCTCAAGTTAACCTGCGTTATCGTCTACCTTGACAACATTACTGTATTCTTGAAGACCTTTAATGAACACCTTGATCATTTAAAAGAGGTATTCCAATGCTTATGACGCTCAACTATCAAATTAAAGCCTTCAAAGTGTTTGTTCTTCTAAAATAAATTAAACTTCCTTGGACATACCATTTCTTGAGAAGGTATCCAACCCATACAAGATAAAGTTGAAGCGATTGCCAGAATGCCACCCCCCAAAAACCTATAGGATATACAGGTATTTTTAGGGATGATGGGGTATTACCATCAGTTCATCCCTAAGTTTGCCCAACTCAGCAAGCCCCTTGTTCGCTTACTAAAAAATAATATCCCTTTTCAGTGGGCACTGAGAAGAAGGCTGCCTATGAAACAATGAAGTTGCGGCTGCAAGAACAGCCTATCCTAAGGCATCCTGATTATGGAAAACCGTTTATTTTGTTTACAGATGCCTCAGACTACGCCGTCGGGGCCATCCTAGCCCAACTGGATGAAAAAGGGGTAGATTATCCTGTCTCATATTTAGTAAAATGCTATCAAAGGCAGAGCACAACTATAGTGTTACTGAAAAGAAGTATCTCGCCGTTCTACTCGCAGTGAAGCATTACCACCCTTTCTTGTATGGGAACTCTTTCACTGTGATCACGGACCACACATCTTTAAATTGGTTTCAAAACATGAAGGACTCTATGGGGCGCTTAGCTTGCTGGGCTCTAAAGCTCCAGCATTATGATATGAAGATTGAACACCGCGCTGGAACCCACCACATGAATGTTGATGGGTTAACTCAGCTGCCCATCCTCCACCTAGATAACAGTGAAGTGGAGCGGCTGTATGATCTTCTAATGACCCCAAACGACTGGGAAAATGAGGATGAGCCTGTACAGAGGATGTTGGCCTGGCACTCTCATAACACTAAAGTAGAAAGCAGGAAGTTGTACAAACAAGTGGGGGCGAAGTGGCTGCCTTACATATGACCCTCGAAGCGTGTACCTGTTATCTTGGATGCTCATTTGACCTTAGACCATGGAGGATTAAAGAAAACCTACAAGTGGATTAAGGATCAGTACTTTTGGGAGGGAATTATGGAAGCCATCGTCGAAGTCTTGGATGCTTGCCTTACATGTAAGAAGCAGTCTCAATTCAAGACTAGATATCAATATCAGCTAACTACCCCGCAACAGCCATTCCATACAATAAGCTTGGACATAGTAGGGCCGCTTCCTCAAACCACAGGTGGAAACAGATATATTTTGGTAGGCATTGACCACTTCACTAAGTGGGTTAAAGCTGTGGCGCTGCTGGCTCAAACTGCTAAGGCCACTGCCACCTTTCTCCACCAAAATATTTTCACTTGACATGGGTGCCCTCAAGTATTACTCTGCAACAACAGGAAAAATTTTACCTCCAGAGTAGTTAAAATCTTGGCTACTTCCATGGGAGCCCAGCAACTGTTCTCAGATCCATATAACCCATCAACCAATGGTACAGTGGAGCAAGCAAATGGTACTCTGGTTTCTATTTTATAGAAAATGGCTACGTCTGATCCCCTTCATTGGGATTGTTATCTCCCAAGCGCGCTTATGGCTTACAGAATTAGCTATCATTGAATTCTGAAAATGTCCCCTTTCTGAGTTTTGTATGGCAGGGAACTGGGCATACCTGCTCTATTAGCTAAGGATGTCTTCTCTAGAGGAGAGGAACCCAAGAAAGCCATGCGAAGGTTAGCTAACCACATCATTCAGCTTCAATAAGAGGCTATGACCAACCTAGCTAAAATGGTTACTAAAGAAGGTCAAGCTGCCAATGAGCTCTGAGCTCCCCTACCCTCTTTCCAAGTATCAGATAAGGTTTTATATTACCACAATTTCATAACTCTTCAAAGTGGCAAACTTGGATCAATCTGGGAGGGGCCATTTACCATCACATATAAGATAGGAAATGAGTATTCTATAAAGTCTCTGGCCACCGGAATTATCATAAACTGGGTACATGGCTGCTTCCTATGACCCTACACCCCTCCCAACATTCTTGAGGGGGCAATGTCAGACATTCACCTTCTCAACTTAGGAGAAAGAATGTTGGAGGTATGAGTGCTCCCAAATCTGCTACCATGATTGGCCCATCTCCTGCCCAATCTTTAAAGAATATTGTGGCTATCAACAATATGAGTACCAATGGTGAAAAGACCTTGGTGGATTCTCAGTGGAATCCTGACTATCAGAAAAATAAGGATTATAACCAAAATTGGCGTAATAAGGTAAGAACTGATAATAGGAATTCTCTAATTTCTCAGCTAAATTTGAGATGTTTGTTACCACACAAATCTGACCACCTCTGAGGTGCAAAGATTTTACTCAACGATGATAGGGTAAACATTAACCAATCATTACCACAAGATTCTGACCACTGCCAAGGTGAGAAGATTCTACTCGCTGGTGATTGGATACAATACATCAAATTGTTACCATATGGGTCAGTTTTCCCTCAAAAAAAATTTATCTTTGATATGATAGGCCAAAAACCTATATTCTCTAATTTGGATGACTCAGCTTTACATGCTTTTGCCTCAAATACCCATGGTCTCAAAATTAGTACTAGTTTAAATAGGAAATACTAGTATCAAGAGAAGGACCTTCTTTGGTTTTGGCCCTGCTTAACAATAAAAACATAAAAAACTCTAACAAAGCGTTATCTATTACTTTTATTAAAAAGTAAATTTCTCACTTTAATAAATTATTTGTGGCATCTGTCAGTGGATCCCACATCCCTTTTTGGCTATATGTTTTCCAATCATTAGGCTTTATTCCTACCAGTTTCAGACATTTCAACTTTGATTCAGTAATCTATGTGCAGATTTTCTCAATTCAGCAGACAAGTTTAGCTGAGATGAGTGTGGGTACCAGGGGAGGAATCTTAAGAGGGAGTGCTGTTACCCAGAGCCATCTACCATGTGGGCAAGGTTGCCCTGGGTGACAAGGGGTACAGTTGCCCTCTTTGGACTCTTTTTATTCAGAAATGGTAAAATTGCCTGATCCATGCACAGGGGACATTCCCTTGGACTTACACAAACCCATGGGCCCCAATGCCATGGTAGCCTGGTTCATTGCCAATTACTATATACATTTGTGGCCTATTGGCATTCACTGGTGAAATCTCTCTCAGATCAATTTAATGTCATACAAGCAGAAGTGTCTATGGCATTTGGGCTTGCCATTTGGGCGTTTGGGTATCCAGACTGGCAGGCCAGTCTTAACTTAACTTGCCACTATCCTGACAGGTAGGACTGGTGCCTTGATTAACCCCTAAGTCAGGTTATCAAGATTGATGATGGGGAAAAAATGGGACCATCTAGTACTAAAAAAAGATTGATGATGGGGTTCAACAGTATTGCTAAAGATAAATTTTATCTAATGGTTTAACAGCTTACCTATACTCTACTTTTTATGAATTATTTTCTACTGCGTAAGGTAAGCTTAACTCAACTTACACTCCATTCTTGATAAATCTCAATCTCAACTTTTCAGTGTATCAGGTAAGGTCACAATTAACATGTTTGTCGCTCAGTGTTAATTAGTTGATTTTCTCATGGGGCCCAAATGCAACTATCAATAAATTGTCAAATGTCAGGAAGCAAGAAAAAAATTAAAAATTATAACCTATTGTCCCAGTTGTCCAAAATCACAACAAATGTATTTGGACTGTTTTAATGAATTCCATTATAAATTATAATTTAAAATAATATTTTACCATATATATAAATTTATAAAAAGTTAATATAATTTGAATATTTTTATTTGTAAAATTGCCTATACAGCTAGAAACTTCGTTTTGCGCGCCTTTTTTATGTAGCCCTCCTGAGCTCCGGTGATGGTTGTAGGTAGTTTTTATCTTCAATTTCATTTAAGACATGATACTCCAGTGGTAGAATATGGACCCTCTACCACTGCCTCCCGAGTTTGATTCTGGTACAGGAACTTTGGGCAGGAGATGACAGTGTTGGCGTTGTGCACCAATGTCCCGAACCGAGATAGCGAATAGCAAAGGTGGTCCATGGAGTTCCTGGCCTATCATACGCTGCGCATGGAGATTTTCCGGATTTTATCCTCCTTTCCCATTAATTCGAATCCCCTTCATCCTTCATCGGTGCGGTATCGTCCCCAGGTCAGCCCACCTCGAATAAAGTAATTTTATTTAAGACATCACATTTGAATTTGCTATTGGCGATGCTAAGCCTACGAATTGTTCGTTAGTATGTTCGTCGCCATGTCACCCAGTATGGGTGACGGGGCGACGAAAGTGTTAAATCTATAAGGCGTATAGGAAGTTATTAGATAACCGATTGAGTTTAGTGATCAAAAGATAGGCTAATTCTAATTGGCCGGTAGGTAAAAGCTAGATGGCTTGATACGTGGGTAAGAATGCTTACCTTAAATCGCATAAACGACCAAGTTTATCTACTACTCCACTATTGTTTTTAGGACTGATTGACGAAGGCTAATAATTGATCCTATGTAATATCACTTGAGTCATGGGTACCTTTAATCCCAACTCTAAAATAAACAGATCGGGTATCCTACTCATCCTGTGCAGTAAAGCGAGAAAAGGTTTTTATTCGGCTGGTTCGATAGGCATTAATACTGAGATACTAAATTAATTAACTGCTTCAATAGGAATTAATGATATGATCCTAAAGTAATCATCTGCCATAATAGGAATTAAAACCTGATCTTTCACCTAAACTACCCTTATCGATTTTAGCTTCGGTGGTTTAAAATAATTTAGGTCGGCAGTTGGATGATCACTCGTTATTTAACTTTCAAACCTTATTTGTACATCTTTGTATATTAAATTTACAAACTTCGTCCCTAAACCTTTACCCTTGCGAACCTAGCATACACATATTAGATGGTGTGAGTTCAGATCAACTCTTAATATCCGATACTAAAGCCTAACCGTTAACAAGTTCACGGGTTAAAAGCTTGATCCGATAACCGATCGGGAGTAGAGGTTTAAGGGAAATATTTGAAGTTGCCATTTAAACGTTGATCAAGTTAAAATGGATGATTTAAAACAAGGGATAAATATTTTCCACCCGAATTAAAGTTTAATTTCGGGTTTAGGTGAAGTTAATTAATAAATTGACCAACGGTTGAAGTTGGATGGAATATGATCATGAAATTTAAGGGGCATAGGATTCTATAGGAGGTTAGAATGATTTTTTGTACCCCAGGTGGAGATAACAGATTTAAGAGTATTGTTTAAATTAGGGGCCGTAGGCCATGCCACCTTTTTTGCTAAGTCCATAATTTTGGATCGATGGTTAAACCGATTAAATGGTTAAAATAACCTCATTTATCAACCCAATAAGAAAACCAGATTTTAGATAGAAGTTTAAACTTGAAGCCATGAGTTTAAACTCCACTCAAGATTAGAATCGGTATCCTACCCTTAGATTTATTTATTACCCAACTGTCAGATTTTAAATCAGGAACCTTTTTAAAACCTAATAACCTATTATACTAATAAAATTGGATACATCTTAATGACTGTTTAAAGAGAGTTTTCTAATTTCCATAGTTGACATTATCGTAACAAATGGAGCATAATCGATTGGGTGGGTACCATGTTAAACTGCCTGAAGATTTCGATGCATCACTGCACTTGGTAAATTAGACTAGCTTTATATTTTATTTTATTTTGAAAAAAGAACCTCCTTTAAAAAAGGCACTAAAAAGTATGAGATAATCAAGAAACGATGCCTCCTCAATAAAACCTTTTTGAAGTCGGTGACATCTTCCAACCTGACTTATAGAACTTTGCTCCAATACAAATTATATCTTATGTCTGGATTGGGTCCAAGTGTAAACTATAAGCAACTTAGAATAGATAGTACTAAGTATATAGATTATAAATACCTATTATAAGTCAGTTAAAATATGGTGCAAGCTTAGAAAAAGGTTTTATTTAGGAGTAATAATTTCTTGATTATCTCATACTTTTTAATACTTTTAAAGGAGGTTCTTTTTCCCCAAAAAACTTTACCCCAGTTCTTTTTTCCCCAAAAATTTAGTGCATTTTTACTAGTAGATCTTTTTTCTAAGTTTAAAAAAACCCTATATAATGTACCCTTTTTGAACCCTTACTATTTTTCTATAAAAATAAAACTCATTGTATATATATTATTATAGTATTTCCTAAATAAATATATAGTAATTCATTTATCAGATTTAGTTGATTTTATTGCTCAATCTATGCTAAATTTACTGATTGCCATCTACAATAATTCAATATATTATATTTAGTTGATTTATTGGTCAAATTTTTCTAACTTTACTAATTGCCATCTACAATAATTCTTCTATCAAGTTGTTGGGATTTTAACCAGATGGATCCTTCCTGGTACTATCAGAATTAGGGGTTTTGATTAGTCAGGCATAATTGCTGGCTAATCACCTAGTTCAATACCATTTATTGTTATAATTTAATTGAGGTTAGATTTGGCAGAAGCTGCATTTACTACCAATTTACCATTCAATATTGATTGTGGGAGTTTTGGAAAAAAGCCAATGAATCCATTGCTGAAGCATTCAAAATCCATTCTGCTGAATAATTCAGAGCACTGGTAACTTATGCTGAGGATGGATTTTCCTAATATTAATATTTGTTGATCAGATGAATGGATCTGGAGAGAATCACTATAAAGTATGAATTAATGAAGAAATGATTTGATAGAGTTCTGGCATCAAGTGACCAATGGGTTTTCTGGCAATTGATTGGCCAATGAGTACTTGGGCAAAGTATCCCAGAAGTAGTATAAATAGTTGTTCATTCCCTCTTAATAAACATCTCTCTTTTGCACATATCTTCCTATTTGTTTGAGATGCAAGAGCCAATAGACTAGGGAAGATGGGACAGGAGATCCCCAATAGGCTCATGTGATCACGCCTGAAGTGGCCAATGCTGCCAGCTCCCATGTCTCCTCCCTATGAGAAACCGGTGGAAATCTAAAAAGCTGGCTACCAGTGGATGTGCTAACTGAAAGCCAACCTTGTGGGGTGCAGCGCGGGAGTGCCATAACCACCCAAGATGGGATGGACTCATCAGGGCATGCCCAGATGGATCAGTAAAGGGTCACAAGGGTGGGGCAGCGCAGAAGTTTCTGAGCCATCCAGGATAGGGCAGGACTTGCCAGGGCACATGCTGAGGACACCTGGGGCTAAAGGTGAAGCTTTTGGTGGTTGGTTGGTGGGCTGGATGCAGACTTTTAGGGGTTGGTATGCCAATGAAGGTGAAATGTCAAAGGGCCAACCAATCTTCATATTGGTTGGCCTGGCACACTAGTGGAGCCCATGGTTGCTTTTGTGACAGTGGAGCTCACTACAGGGGGCCCATTGATCAATCACAATAACAATAAAATTTCTCAGTTACTGGCTATGTCATATCAGGCTTGCTCTGGCAAGAAGTCTTTCTGAGATGCTGCAACAGTTAAACATGTGGAACTCAATCTTATCTTGGATGCTGTGCTCCAGTGAAAGAAGTTTCTGCAGGAGGTTTTTATTGATAAGCTGCCTCCATTTGATCACAATGGGAACATCCATGGATTCTTTTAGCAATTTGAGTTTGCAGTAGAAAGAGCTTCAGATCAGTGTAAAGCCAAATTATTAATATCCACCTTGGATGTCAGAAGCGCTGACCAAGTTACTTGCTATCTTCCAACCAGTACCTTTACCTATCAAAAAGTGAAGAATACTGTGCTGTGGTTGTTCAGAAAAACTTTAAAGTTGGTGCAGTAGAAGTCTGAGTATAACCATCAGGTTTCAGCATAATGAGACCCTCACCATGTTTGCTGATCGCTTTATGGCAGAAGCCCATGTGTTAATTAGGGCAGGGACTTTAACCAAATCTGACATATGCATAGCGTTGACCTTTGCTGTGAAACCATACCGTGAGCTTTTCAATACCATGGCTCCATATTTAGAGGTCAGCATACCCTTGCTTAAACTTGTTCAAATTTTATACCATCTATCCGCTACCTTCCCTCCACCCTATATAGAGTGGAAACATATCACCTCCGCTGCCTGAATTTCTTATTCTGGGGAGTCATCCCTCCCTGTTCAGCATCTAACTAGTAACCCCCAGCCTTATTATCACCACATGCCTCAGTCCCAACCAAGTTGCCATCAGCAGTTCAACTATTGGGAGGGGTCTGTTTACACCACTTGACCCCAGTCTAACTTTTGGGATGGCCCATTTTACAACAATCATGAACGCAGATATTATGGGGTCAATTATTTTTCATGCGGTCACTCTGGGCACCTGGCCAGAAGTTGTCTCAATCATCAGGTTCATTACCTACTGCAGGAGCACTACAATCAGAGAAAATTCAGAGCAGAGTAGAGATGGGACTCTCTACTTCCACTATTCTGACTCAAAATGTCCCACCTGAACCTATCCCTAAGCATTCAGTGAAATTTTCCCAATACAATGACGCCTTTCTATATCAGCATCTGGTTGGGTGGGGGTTGAATGTGCTGAAATGAGCGCAATTTATGGACATGGCAGAAGCAGGCCCCAGGAGAAACCAAAGCCTTATGCTTTTCAAATGTTTGACCAACTTAAGACAGATGAACCAGATCCATTTGCTGATGCGCTTCTCTTAAAAGTGGTGAATGCGGCTCTCCCTGTGGATGCTATTGTTAAAGAGTACCCTAAAGTTGGGAAGGGTTTTATGAGCTTCTTAGAAAAATGAGATTCATTAAATGTCCACGTTTTAAACAATCAGAATGTATCTTACTCTGAGTGTACTTACTGTGATATTGTTGTAGCAAGCACCTGAGTTCACGCTATAATTGATATAGGTGCCCCAATCATCATAGTGTCCACAAAGTTGGTGGTGAAGTTGGCATCAAAGCCTGATGTGGAACATCATATGGTGTATGAGACTGCAGTATCAGAAAGCATGGTCTCTGAAGGAGCATACAGCAAACTACCCTTGCAGTTTGGGTCAAACTGTCATTGTAGCCCCAGCTATAGTGCTACTAAACAATAACTATGACCTGTTAATTGGAACTGCTTTTATGCGCCACTTTAAGGATGTTGTTAATATAACAGCGGAGACCTTTCAAATTCTGGGGCAGAGGATCTCAATCTACTTCACTTACAGTGGAATGCCAAAGGATCTGGTGCACAAGGTCACTTAACCTTGCATATGGTGATGGGATGATTTCAGTTTGCTACCATCAATTAAAATCAAGATCTGGGCCCTTCTCCATCAAATTTATGAATATCAAGGGCTACCGCTTAGAGCTGCTAGCCCTATATCTATCCCCTCTGGATACCAAGTAATTATAAACACCAAGTTAGAGATGAAAGTGGCTGCTGGGTTATCTGGAGAGGTCATTGAGCCCTATCAACAATCACAGCTTGAGTCCCATGTGGCCCCAGGCATTATACTTCTGAGGCATGGGGAAATCAAGGTCTTGGTAGCAAATCTTCAGAATAGATTGATGCAAATCTGCTGGCACCAAATAGTGGCATATTTACATTTTATCTTAATTGAGAAGGTCCTCCATGTTCATAAGTTCAGTTTGCAGGATGAATTTGGTCTGCCCATTGAACCACATCCTGGCATAATGGTAGTTTTACTGCGTGAAAATTTAATGGAGTTAATGAAAGACCAAAAAAATCAAGTGGAAGCCTTACTTAAAAAATACAAAGAGATCTTTGCTGTAAATGTTCATGATTTAGGATGTATGCAAGGGAGTGATCCATTGAGTGGACACTGGGGATCATCCCACCATCAGATCTTGTCCAATCTGCTGATCTAGAGCAGCGGAAGAAGTTATCACAGCAGAAATTGATAAACTGCTAGAGCAAGGAATGCTTGAACCCTCTGAAGAGCCCATGGGCTTCCCATGTCCTAATTGTCAAAAAGAAGGATGGTACCAATTGGGTAGTAATAGACTACTGCAAACTCAACAGTATTACAAAAAAGAACTCATACCTTGCCACAAATTGATGATGTTTTGGACCAGTTTAGAGGAGCTCATTACTTCTCTGCAATGAATTTGATATATGTCTATTGGCAGATTAAATTACCTGTGTCAGAAAAAAAAGAAATGAGCTATTAACTGCCAAAAGGGCTTTTTAACTGACATGTATGTCACAAGGGCTGTGTAATGCCCCATCTACATTCCAATGGCAATGGACACTATCCTTAGCAACTTGAAGCTGCCATGCATTCTTGTATACCTTGACAACATCAACATTTTTCCTGCACATTTTCTGAGCATCTTACCCATTTGGAAGAGGTATTCCTCCAGTTGGTTGAGGCCAACATCAAAATAAAACCCCAAAAATGCCACTTTTCAATGATCATCTGGAGTACCTTAGATTTGTAGTTTATGAAACGGAGCTGCAGCCTCAACCAGCCAAGGTGGAGGCCATTTAGAAGATGACTACACCAAACAGTAAGCGAGATATACAAGTATTTTTAGGTATGGTTGGCTACTATTGCTGCTTCATACCAAACTTTAGTTATATTGGAGGTCCACTGTTTGAGTTATTAAAAAAAGATGTCATGTTTGAATGGAAAGAACGCCAACAACACTCCTACAATACACTTCAAATGGCATCGATCAATGCGCAAGTACTACACTACACAAATTTCAAAAAGAAATTTATTGTACAGATGGATGCGTTCCTTTTCACTGTAAGGGCAGTTCTGTCCCAAAAAGATGATGGAGGGGAGGAGCATCTGGTGGCATACCGCAGTCAAAGCCTGAATAGCCACAAATGTGATTATACTGTGACTGAGCGGGAGTGCTTAGTAGTGTTCTATGATTACAAGTAATTTAGTGTATATTTGCATGGTGTAAAGTTCAAAGACATAATAATTCATGCATTGTTATGCTGGTTATAGAGCCTTAAGGAGCCAGAGGGGTGTCTAGCTCGATGGGTCCTTAAACTGCTGGCTTATGATTTTGAGATTCTTCATTGACCAGGAGCCAAACACCAGAATGCATACTGCTTGTCTAGATTACCAACAATTCGTCAGGAAAACAGCAAAATAGAATTAGACTGGCCTGCCAGCCTAGGTGCCAAAGCACCCAAATGGCAATCCAGAATGCCAGAGGCACTGTTGCTGGTATGATGGTTATGGAACTTGAGAGGAGTTCTGCTAACAATTGCCTATAAGCCATAATCTCATAAAGATACATAATGAAATACCAGATAAATACGGCCAAAGACCCTGAGGGGTGTTGGAATGCCAGTGGAAAGGGCGGTTTGTTTTTCAGCATACAAACTAGAATTGAAGATAGGATTTTTTTATTGAAAAATAAAGAAATAAAATTGAAAACCAGTTTCTCATTACAAGGCAACTGATTAAATAGTGTTTGATTGTGAAGGATACAAGCAGGGATTGAGTCCCTCAAATTCATATAAACCAGAAAATTTCTGGGAAATGGGGCAGATAATCTCAAACAGAACCAACATCAAAGGATTCAGCAGCAGGCTGAGTCACTGTCATTTTGCCTCAAACGCCTGAACTGAAACTTGACTGCATTTTCTTCAATTAGCGTGATGGCATCTGGCCTGACGAGCTACAGAAATTTCCCTAAGGCCACCCCATGTAGGGGCAGTCCCAATTGGTTGGAAACGGGTTCAGGATGCCCAACCTGCCCATGCCTGGTTGGTGGGCCATTTGTTTGGTCCAATGAATTTTGTTAGCCACAACTCCCAATTTGCTTGATAAGGGTTTTGAGCTATCAGCGATGGTTGCAAAGATACCATCTGCACATTGGAAATCATCTCTGACGATTTCAGGAGGGGGTTGGCATCAATGATCATATTGGAGACTGAATCAAAACTGTACACAATTCCAGCTGATAACTTGACATTTGTCCCTTTTTTTGGCATGCATTTTCTGACCATCTGGCTTTATCCCATTGGTATCAAATTCTTCAACATTGATTCAGTGATCTCAGCACAGATTTCCTTAATCTGGCTAACCAGTTTGACTGAGGTGAGCGAGGGTACTGGGGGAGGAATCTGAAGAGGGAGGGCTGTTACCCAGCGCTCATCAATCACGTGGGTGAGGTCACCCTGTGAGATGAGGGGTATAGCCGCCCTCATTGGCCCCTTTTTATTTGTAATGGAAAGAGCGCCCGATCTACATACAGGAGACGTTTCCCTGAACTTACACAATTGCAGCGATGGCAGATCTAAGTGACATCATGTATGATAAGATGATTAGTGGTAAGTACAATGATGAGCTGCTGCAAGTTATAAAGGCATTGAATGAAATGTGAGCTGATACTTTTCAGTGAAATTGTGAGTTGTACAAGTAGATTGGTAATTCAATAGTGAACTTTCTGTGACCCTCAGCATAGCCTAATATAATTATGAGTGCACATAGGGTCATTGGACATGGTGGTGTGCATAAGACAATGGAATTTTTGTGGCCTCAGTACTACTGATAAAGCATGAACTTCAATGTGCTTGATACTATCTCCTCCTGCCACCAGTTTCAATTGAAAAAGCCATTCTGCCAGAAGAAGTCATACTGGTTAATGAAGCTGAACTTTGCTTGGCATACAGTTTCCCTGGATGTTGTTGGCCCTCTGCCAACGAAAGATAACTGGTCCAAGTACATTTTGGTGGTGATTGTCCACTTAACCCGGTGGTTTGAAGCAAGGGTGATACAGGATTTAGGGGCGGTCGCAGTGACTAAATTCTGTCATGGAAATGGCAGAAGAAGTTTAGACTGGCCTGCCAGTCAGGATGAGTGAACACCCAAAAAGCAAGCTAGAATGTCAGAGGCGTTGCTGATCATATGACTTGATATGGAGCTGGGAAATGTGATATCACAAAGTGGTGATGCAACAACAGGGTAAGGAGTATCCCAACAACAAACCACACTGAACCCATTTCCAACTCAGTGGTTTGAACTGCTTGAGGTGGGATTACTGGGATAGTTTTGATGAGATTCTTGGTTTGAGAGGCCAACTCATTGGGGGAGATAGGGAGATGGACTCTTTCTTTCCATTGTTGTACATAGGGCCATAAGATCCCAGTTTATTGTTGTCAGAAGTTCATAAGAGCAGGGTTGTAAAACCAAAAGTGTCAGACTCACTGGGCCCAATTGGTGATAGTGGGAGATATGGTGACCAAAAAAATTGGTAAAGTTTACCCAGAGTGCGGGGTGACAGACCACCAGGTAAATGCCATCTGGGATGCGGTAATAACAGAAAAAAAAAAAATAAAAAAATTTGATTTTTTTGCAAAAATTTATTTGGAAAGGAAAGTAAGAAAATTGACCAACAATTTTCTCAGTGCCATGCAACTGATTAAATAGTGGTCAATTGGGTAGTGACAGGATGGGGTTGGGACCCACAAATTTGAACTAACTGACGAATTGTTTGGGAATGGGTGGGTTTATTCTTTGAGAACTGACATCATAAAATTTTGTGGCAGGCTGAGTCTCTGTTGGTTTGACCTCAAACATCCAAACCAGGGCTTGACTACATTTCTGACAATCAGCATGACAGCGTTTGGCCTGATGGGTGACAGGAATCCCCCAAGGCCATCCCATATAGGGACAGGTCCATTTGGTTGGGAACAGGTTTGGGATGGCCAACCCACCCGCGCTTGGTCATTTAACCATTCGTTCAGTCAACAGCAGCACATTGGGCGCAACGCCCAAATTACTATCTGAGGGCTTCAAACCTTCATTGATGGCGCCCAATTTTTGTTCAACTGGTTTAGTGATTAAATTGGAACTGTCAGGAGATCTGGCTGATATCTCATTCTTCATGCTTTTACAGCCACTTGAATTTTGGGCATCAGCCAGATTGCCAGCCAAATTAGATCTGACCAATTTCAATTTGGTATTCTTGGCACATATTTCACTAATTCCCCGCAACAGTTCTGCTGAGGTAAGTATGGGTATTAAGGGTGGGATCTGGAGTGGATGAGCTGTTACCCATTGCTCATCTACTACATGGGCGAGATTGCCCTGAGTGATGAGAGGTACCACCATCCTCTTCGGTGTCTTTTTATTTGGGAACGGGAAGATGACCCAATCAAGAGCCAAAGGATGTTCCCCAAGACTTACGTTACCCTTTCCTTTTTCCAAAGGAATAGCACCCCCCACCGAAACTGCACCAGAGCCACATTCTTATGTGCTTTAGGTAGCTTGATATCCATAATTGTTGCAATTTTCTGAGGAGGGCGGGGAGCCTCAGGGTGGGATGTGTGGAAGGCTTCAACCAGGGCCATGAAATTTGCATAATTGCGCACCTTGAACCAACTATTTTTGTAGGCCTGGTATCCTTTACAGGCCATGAGATATTGGACTAAATGTTGCAACTTGTGAGATGCCAAGATAACCTTTACCTCAGTTTCTTCCTTGATATTGATGACAATTGGTTCCAGGTCCATGGGAATTACACCCTTGAAGGGCGACAATTGGGAAACATGGAAAACTGGGTGCTGCTTCCAATGCGTGGGAAGCTCCAGGTGGAACGCCCTATTACTCAAAACTTCCTTCACTAAGTGAGGACCTGAACACTTACTGGTGAACTTGCAGGAAGGGGTTTGAATTTGCAAATGA
The DNA here is from genome assembly GCA_022478985.1 of Massospora cicadina. Lineage (NCBI taxonomy): Eukaryota > Fungi > Entomophthoromycota > Entomophthoromycetes > Entomophthorales > Entomophthoraceae > Massospora > Massospora cicadina. The sequence goes on along the minus strand of JAKSZP010015904.1, from coordinate 71,621 downwards.
CAGGTATTGTTCATGATGTAGGAACCCAACATAAAGTCATGACCCGGAAGGCGCTTACAGTCCACAAATCACTTATAGTCGTCAATGGCTTTGGTGAGGTGTTCCTGCACTAAGGCTTGAGTTGATTGAATATGGGTAGCATGATCTGCGGCAGCTTGAACCTCAGGTCGCAAGCATGCCCCAACTGAAAACGATGGGTTATAACCCAACGTTGCTTCATATGGTGAAAACCCCGTGGATGTGTGGATCCCATTATTGTATGCAAATTGAGTGAGAGGCAAGTCACCAGCCCAAGTATCCTGTGCTGCTGTGGCATTACAACGCAAGTACTGTTTGATGACTTGATTAACCTGCTCAGTCTGACCATCAGACTGGGGTGATATGCTGTGGATCGGCAGGGGGTTATCTTCAGGATTGAGAGGAGTTCACTCCAAAAGCTTGCGGTAAACTGAGTACCCCAGTCACTAACGATTTTCTGGGAAGACCAAACATCAAAAACACATGTCATACAAAAAGATGGGCGGTTTCTTCTGATGTAATCATGGAAGTGCAAGGGATAAAAAGGGAAAATTTTGTGAAGTGATCCACCACTACCATTACTGCTGTGAACCCATTAGAACAGGGAGATCAACAATAAAGTCTATGGACACCAAGGTCCATGGACCTTCCGCCTGCTGTAAAGGGTGTAGGAGGCTATTCTTACTGGAGTGATCCAACTTGGCCCTAGCGCAAGTAACACAATCAGCAATCCAAGCTGGGACCTCTTTGGTCAGTCCTGCCCAATTGAAGGTTCACTTGATCATATCAAATGCATTTCTTGTTACCAGGATGTCCAGCTGTGGGGGGATCATGGTGTGCGCAGAATACTTTCAGGCGGAAGGAGGGGGGAACCCACACATGAGAATGGAAGTAAATGAGCCCCTCTTTTAGGTAATATAGGGAGTGTTTAGGACTCAAGTGAGCCAACTGCTCAACCAACTCCACGCCCTCAGGGCAGGCCATTTGACTGGCTAACACCTGGGCCAATAACAGATTGTCAGGAGATAATGCAGCAGAGGAAACAACAGAGGGAATGATTGACAGAATCTGAGTGGCAGGGATCATGGTAACGAGATCCACTTCCTCAGGTTCCAAGGGACAGTGAGCAGGGCTACAGCTTAGGAAATCAGGAAGGACATTGAGCGCACCTTTAACAAATTCATATTTGAAGTTAAAGCTGCACAGGTCCTGATAGGTTTAGGCCTGCCGGTGCGCCAATTTTTGGGGTTTGCAGAAATACAAGAGAGCCTGGTGATCCATATGAACTGTTAGCTCATGACAAGCACCTTGTAACAGGTATCGCCAATGAGTTAAAGCCCATACAACAGCCGCCAGTTCCTTGTCATAAATGGCCCATGACTGCTCCATAGTAGTGAATTTTTGAGAAAAATAACTGACCGGATGTTCAAGACCATTGTGGTCCTGAAGCAGCACCGCGCCCACTGCTACCGATGAAGCATCACATGCAATGATATATGGTTTGGTGGGATCAGTGTGTTTCAAAATGGGAGGAGACACAAACACCTCCTTGATTGATTTGAAAGCCTGCTGGCATTTGGTGGGGGTCCAACAAAATGGTACATTTTTTTCAGTGAGGGGATGGAGCAAAGCGGCCAACTGGGAAAGTATGGGGGAAAATTTTCTCAAAAAATGATAGTTCCCAAGAAACTCCAAAGTTGCTTCTGTGTAGTTGGAGTTGGCCATTCTCGGATTGCATCTAATTTGTTAGGAGGGATAGTGACACCTTCTTTAAGAACCAGGTTTCCAAGAAATGTGACCTCTTCCTAATAAAACTCGCACTTGGAAGCTTTGAGGAACAGCCCTGCTTTATGCAAAGTGACCACCACTGCTTCCAAGTTGACAGTGTGTTGTTTGGGAGTTGGGGAATGAACTAGGATATCATTTGATGTATGAAATAGCACAAGAGAACCAGAGATCCTCTAACGCGTTGTCAATCATTTGTTGAAATGTAGCAGGAGAATTTTTCAACCTGAAAAGCATTACATGAGATTGAAAAATGCCTCACCTCGTCCAGATTGCAGTCAACCATTCCTGTCCTTCCATCACCCAAATTTAGTTGAAAGCGTTCACCAGATCCAGTTTTGAAAACACATGGGATTTGGCAATTGCCTGACTGATTGTCTGCTCTAAAGGCAATGAGTAGGTATCTGTAACTGTTATTTTGTTCAAGTGACCATAATCCATGCAAGGATGGAGCGATCCATCTGATTTTCTTGCAAAGACAATAGGGGAGGCGACAGGTGAGGTTTCTTTGAACAACCAACCTTTTTTAACATATTGTCCAACCAGGTATTGAGTGCAACCTCTTCCTCCAAAGTATGAGGATACAATGGGCAGTTGATGTTCACCAACTCCACAGTTGTCTGAAATCCACAATCATACCTAGTATGTTTTGGCAGACGGTCCACTTTTTTCATGTCAAAGATTCCCTGATATTGCATTAAGCTTTCAGGAAAATCATCTGGAATGCCCGTGGAAGTAACTAAGGTAGTAGTAGAGCTGGTCCCTTGTATTTTTTTGAGGGTTTTGATCAAAGGGAACTCTCCCTCTGAATCATCATTGGTAAATGACAATGGATTAGACTCTAAAAGAATATTCACATGTTGTCAATGCCACCATCCCACACCCAAGATCACCAGGAATACCAGGTTTGGCACAGCCAAAAAATGATCACAGAAGTTATATTTTAATTTTAATTTTATTCGAGGTGGGACGACCTGGGGACAATACCGCACTGATTAGGGAAGTGAAGAAAATGGGAAAGGAGGATAAAACCCAGAAAACCTCCATGCGTGGTGTATGATAGGCCAGGAACTCCATGGACCGCCTTTGCTATTAGCTATATCAGTTTGGGGCATTGGTGCGCAAAACCAACACAGTCAAAATCGTCCCCTACCCAAAGTCCATTACTGGGATCAAACTCGGGAGGCAGTGGCAGAGGGTCCATACTCTACCACTGGGGTATCCTCCCTTATCACAGAAGTTATATTGGTGGATTAAAAAGTGTATAAGCCGGCGGATGACATATTAAGACTGGTAAGCAGATGAGGCCACCATTACTGAGGAGCCCACATCCATTTCCAATTTTAATTGCTGTGCCAACTCAACACTCATGAAGTTCCCCGCTGCTCCGGTATCCACCAGAGCTTTGAAGGAGACATGATGCGGACTGATACTGATTTTCATAGGGACAAGGAAATAAGCAGAATTCTGTTTATTGGGAGATTCATCCAACTCATGGATAACTAAAGAAATAATGGGTGTGTTGGGGCCAGGATTAGGGTTCTTAGCTGGAGCGAAAATTGGAAGTACAAGTGTGGGAGAAATCATTTCCTCTGTCTGGGCTTGAACAGAATCATTAATAGTTAACTCCAGAAATGCCAACTCGGATTTGGGGGTTATGGCAGGGTTGGGACCCACTTCAACTGCTATTTTATGTGTTAGGCACATCATCTACATCTTTGTTAGGAAATCTTATCATAAAGTTCACCTTCTGATATGGGAAAACGTGGCGAGGTAACACTTTGATAGTAGTTGCGGTGGCACATATTTGATCTACTGATTCCTGAGTGGTAGACCAGACCACGTGATGAGTGGAAACTAAATCCAAGCTCACTCTAAAGACTGCCTGAAGCATATTGATAGATAGGCCTGATTCAGGAGCCAGCTCATGAAAGATAGAAATCAGAGAAGCCAAACTAGGGGCTTCAGCCATGGTTAGGAGCAGTCTGAATAAGTGGTCTGATTGGGACACATGGGGTTTTAAAGTGGCCGATACAACAGCCATCAGGGGAATGGAGTCTCCTTCTTATGAGGAAGAATGCAAAAGACTTCTCACCCAACAGCGGGCATCTCCATCCATGGCATCTAACAACGCAAGACCTTGTGGGCATGAGATATCACAGAAGCGTTACTGAGTGCAATTGTTGTCCACATTTGTACTTCAGTGAGAGCGTTGAGAACCTGATTGGCAATCTCTTGGGAGGGGATACTTGATCCTTTTCCCAGGCCAGAGGAAGTAAGAGAAGATGCATTCTGCACATCTTGGGTGGCTTGAAGAAAGTTTTCCAAAATAGAGCGGATGCTTCTCCTGAAGTCAGAAAGTGACCAAATGAACAACAAACAACACACAACTGATTGTACATTCATCTGGTAGAGGGTAACCACTGTGGCGCCCAATTTGAAAACTAAGGTGGAAGTGGCTGGAAGTAATGGTTGGTCAATTATGTTATGGAAATGGCAGAAGAAGTTTAGATTGGCCTGCCAGTCAGGATGCATGAAAACCCAAAGAGCAAGCCAGAATGTCAGAGGCGTTGCTGATTGTATGACTTGATATGGAGCTGGGAAATGTGATATCACAAAGTGGTGATGCAACAACAGGGTAAGGAGTATCCCAACGACAAACCACACTGAACCCATTCCCAACTCAGTGGTTTGAACTGCCTGAGGTGATATTACTGGGATAGTTTTGACGAGGTTCTTGGTTTGAGAGGCCAACTCATTGGGGGCGATAGGGAGATGAACTCTTTCTTTCCATTGTTGTACATAGGGCCATAAGATCCCCATGTATTGTTGTCAGAAGTTCATAAGAGCAGGGTTGTAAAACCAAAAGCGTCAGACTCACTAGGCCCAATTGGTGATAGTGGGAGATATGGTGACCAAAAAAATTGGTAAAGTCCACCCAGAGTGCGGGGTGATGGACCACCAGGGAAATTCCATCTGGGATGCGGTCATAATGAAAAAATAAAAAAATAAAAAATTTGATTTTTTTTTGCAAAAATTTATTTGGAAAGGAAAGTAAGAAAATCAACCAACAATTTTCTCAGTGCCATGCAACTGATTAGATAGTGGTTGATTGGGTAGTGACAGGATTGGGTCAGGACCCACAAATTTGACCTAACTGGCGAATTGTTTGGGAATGGGCGGGTTTATTCTTTGGGAACTGACATTGCAAAATTTGGCAGTAAGTCAAGTCTCTATTGGTTTGACCTCAAACGTCCAAACCAGGGCTCAACTACATTTCTGATGATTAGCACGATGGCATTTGGCCTGATGGGTGACAGGAATCCCCCAAGGCCATCTCATATAGGGATGGGTCCATTTGGTTGGAAACAGGTTCAGGATGGCCAACCTGCTCACGCTCAGTCATTTAACCATTTGTTCAGTTAACAGCAGCACATTGGTCGCAACGCCTAAATTACTATCTGAGAGCTTTGAACCTTCATTGATGGCGCCCAATATTTGTTCAACTGGTTTAGTGATTAAATTGGAACTGTCAGGTGATCCGGCCAATATCTCATTCTCATGCTTTTAGAGCCATTCAAATTTTGGGCATCAGCCAGATTGCTGGCCAAATTATATCTGGCCAATTTCAATTTGGTAATCTCAGCACAGATTTCACTAATTGCCCACAACAGTTCTGCTGAGGTAAGTGTGGGTATTGGGGGTGGGATCCGGAGTGGATGAGCTGTTACTCATCGCTCATCTACTATGTGGGCAAGATCATCCTGAGTGATGAGAGGTACCGCCATCCTCTTCAGTGTCTTTTTATTTGGGAACGGGAAGATGACTTGATTGAGAGCCAAAGGATGTTCTCCAAGACTTACAAATTAACAATGGAATGCATTATCCGATGGCATGGCTGCCCTCAGTTCTTCCTTGCTGATAATGAAACTAACTTTACTTCCCACATCCTCCCAAAGCTCAATGAGCTGATGGTCATCTGAGGGGCTTTGGCAACCTCATACCACCCCTGAGTTCAACAGAATGGTTTAGTGGGTCAATGAGACTTTAGTGAACATAGTCCATAAATAGTAGTGGATCGACCCTCAGATTAGATTTCCCTTTTGTCCACCGCCATCTTTGCCTATAATATTAGTTATCATTCTGCCATGGGGAAGAGTCCCTTTCAATTAGTATATGGCCAACACCCTGCTCTTCCTGCACTGCTATACACCTGTGTATAAGATACTGGTGGAATGGATCCCCAACATTATTTGATGACCCTAGCTAACACATTAATCAAGTTGCAAACTGAAGTATACTCATTCAATTTAGCCAAGAAGATTAAGACTCAAGCTTCCAATCAGGTATGGCATAGCAGGTTAGCCCAGTTCAAGATGGGTACATGGTTCTATTCCATGATCAACATGGGTTTGGGCAGAAGCACAAGTTGGCCAGTATCTGGATTGGGCCATTTGAAGTTATTGAGAAGACAGGTATGAATGCATATATTATCAAGGACCTTGCAAGCGGTCAGATCATCAACTGGATGCACACAAAGCTCCCCAAGGCGTATAAGCAATAGAAGCCTTATCATCCAGTTAAGGGGGGGGGTAATGCCATGATTCTGATATTACTAGACTATAAGCCATAAGTCATTATGGTGGAATGGATAGAATCTGCTGAGTTTGATATGAGTAATGATTATTTGAGCACCTTAAGATGAGATGATACTGGGTTAAAGATATTGATGTAAGATGAGTAAATGGGAAATCACCTAAAATTAGGTGATCATAAAATTAACAAATGAAGAACTTTTGAAACCAATGTGATATGGTGAATTGAATTACTAAGCCAAGGAAGCGGTATCGTCCAAAGTTGCTGAGATATAGTGAGATGAGACAATTTGACTAGAGAAGTTTTTAATAGTTTATAAGTGAGTGGAACAGCTAGGATCCGCTGTATTTTTATATATTAAATAAAAGAGTGTTTTGGAGGAGAAATTGCTCCATATTTATTCAAAGTTTATTCTGTTTTTTTAAGGATGCTAATCATCATATCATTGGTCCTATTGCTCAATGGGTTAAGCCTGTGCAAAAATCCTTCAGCATATTCTAGAATACTGCCAATTTTATAACAGTGGAGCTCACTACAGGGGGCTTTGCTGGTGGGCTGCTCAAGTAGTTGGAGGTTTGGTTATGAAGTGGTGGAAGCCACCAGTTAAGACTGGCGCTCCTTTGGGGGAACGATGGGGGTCTTGGCCCACCAATGGGATAGGTCATGCTGAGTGATACCATCTGGTTAAGTGTTGGGCAATCTCAGGAATTTAACCAGATGGATCCTTCCCAATATTATCAGAATTAGGGGTTTCAGTTAGTTGGCCATAATTGCCATCTAATTGCCTAGCTCAATACTAATTATTGTTATAATTTAATTGAGTTTAGGTTTGGTGGAAGCTGCATTTACCACCAATTTAACATTTGAGGTCAATTGTGGGCGTTCTGGTGGAAAGCCAATGAATCCATTGCTAAAGCGTTCAAAATCCATTATGCTGGCTAATTTGGAGCTCCAGTGTCATGATTGGAAAATCCCAGTCTCCGACTGCCACATAATAAAATGATTCTTTGGTGCACCAACAAGCAACCAAAGCAGCCTAACCAAGTAAGGAGAGGTTTGGGGCACTGACAACACCAAACATTGCCTACTACTAGTTGGTTATGCAAATTACTCTATGTGGTTAGTCTGACCCAACTACACAAAAGCTCCTCAAAACTGAAAACCTGAAAAAGACCAACAGGTAAGCGAGATATACCAACTTTGAAAACAACCTTTATTTTTATACTGGATATAAAAAGGGCCCACCGGCCAGAGCTCATCTGGGGAGCAACTGACAATGCTTATCAGGAAGGGAAAGCTAGGGGTAAAATTCTGAAGTGAGCTTTAGAATTGGCAGGCGTACCTTATAAAGGCTGTCCTTTGGGGGCCTCACCTAAATCATTAATTAGGCTCATATGAGCCTAATCTACAATTTGGCAAGGTGCAACCCAGCGCCTAAAGCTGACTGAGCCAGAAGTATTTTTAAATGATTCAACTCAGATTTGGATTTTTTTAAATCTGAGTTGAAATGCAATGATTGAAAAGAACTCAATCATTACAACTGGTGAATTATGCCGAGGATGCTTGATGTTTTATTAATTACAAATTTATATATTTTTTCTAACTGGCAACTCATGCTAAGAATGGATTGACCTAATATTAATATTCAGTTATTAGATGAGCATATCTGGAGGGAATTGCTATGAAGTATGAATGAATGAAGAAACAATCTGATAGAGTTCTGGCATCAAATGACCAATAGGTTTTCTGTTATTTGATTGGCTAATGAGTACTTGGGCACAGTAGCCCAGAAGTAGTATAAATAGTTGTTCATTCCCTTTAAAAATCTCTCTTTTGCCCATCTTTTTCTATTTGTTTGAAGTAGCAAGAGCCACTAGAGTAGGGAAGGTGGGACAGAAGATCCCTGATAGGTGCGGGTGATCAAGCCTGGAGTGGCTGGTGCTGCCAGCTCCCATGCCTTCTCCTTATGAGAAACTGGTGGGACCCTGGCCAGCTGGCTACCAGCAGATGCACTGATTGGCCACCAACCTTGTGGGGTGTAGTGCAGAAGTGCCATAGCCACCCAAGATGGGGGATGGACTCACTGGGGCATGCCCAGATGGGTTGGTGAAGGGTCATGAGGGTGGGTCAGTGTGGAAGTGCCTGAGCTGCCCAGGATGGGGCAGAACTTGCCAGGGCACACATCAAGGACACCCTGGGGGTAAAGGCAAAGCTGTTGGTGGTGGGTTGGATGCAGACTTGTAGGGGTTGGTATGCCAATGAAGGTGAAATGGCAAAGGGCCAACCAGTCTTCATACTGGTTGGCCTGACACACTAGTGGAGCCCATAATCAATTTCATGACACAAATTTAGTTGATTTAATGGTCAATTTATGCTAAATTTAATGGTTGCCATCTACAATAATTCATTTTAATAAATTTAGGTGATTTCTAGTCAATCTATGTTAAATTTACTGTCCGCCATCTAAAATAATTCAGTTTATCAGATTTAGCTGATCTTACTGGTCAAATTATGCAAAACGATAGCCAACTATAATGATTTAAGCTCAGCCCGCTACGATCTCATGCTTGCCTGGATTTTGAATATACCCCAGCCATAGGACCTATGCCAAAAGTTGCTTCGAAGCTATCGCTTCACCAATGCCGGAATAAAGTTTATCCAGCGATGGACATAACACAATTGTAATCCATCGCCTCCGAGCCCATTTTGTTACATATTAAATTAATGCTCAGATACTGGACCAATGCTTAAAAAAGTAAAATGGGGCCTAAGTTGGAACATCCTCTATTTTTGAAGAAGATGATCATCCAAACTGGTTCAGTATTTTCAGAGTTATGCGCGAACAAACATAGAAAAAACATACATACAGGTTGAATTGAGAACCTTCTCCTTTTTCAAAGTCGGTTAAAAATTAGCGTACAACGATAATCGAATCCACCTTAAAGTGAAGATACTGAATTAACTCCATTAGGTATATAGATTTCAAATGAAGTCAAATAAATTAGATATCCCGTTTGAAAGCTGCGCTAGAAATTCGGCTTTAGTATTATCGCAACGGATGATGTTTCCATATATTAATTTATCCTATATTAAATATTGAACAGCTTAATTACCAATTAGTTGATGCAAGGTAGGGGACAGTTGATAGACCGATTGTTTAATAATGATGTAAAAAGCAACCTTACAATCATAAGCCTATCGATGGGTTGCCCTTACCGGATTCTACCCCGTAAAGGCTTAAATCGGCCAAAAGTTGGTAAATATTTTTATCACATTTACCAACTTTACTTAAAATTGACTTATAGAAACTGATTTGATATGATTAAGCTGTCATATTTAATAAGTATAGCTGATATGTTTATAAAACTATGAGATTATAAATATAGCCATCGCTAGATTTTATGCTACTGAATCTGGTAATCTATCACGAGTCTATTAAATTTATAAAGGGTATGTTTAAAATATGATACAAGAGATGCAGCTATAATTCGATAAAGTGTATAGGATTGCACCCCTAGATTTAATTTTGCGCAACTGCGTAAAAGAATATCCAAAGGTACAGTATTTGGGATTTACGATTAGGAGGATGAGAAACAGTAAACTTTTAGCTATTAGATATCAATTAAGATTTAGTTTACTATCGTATCCAATTAGCAGATTACCGAATAAGAAATAGAAAAATGGTATGGCTGAGAGTGGTTAGCCTGGCGGGTAAAACTGCTTCCACCCTTGTGCAAGTTTCGAGTTCGAAACCTGTACTGGCTAGAAAAATTCTCGGTGTGGTATATTTGTCCCAAGGTCGACCCACCACGAATATTTTAAAAATGGTATGGCTGATTATTGACTAATAACCTTTTTTAAATCGATCCAAGTTGAACCTGATAATCGGTCTAGCCCAATTCAATTCCTACCAAATCTTTACTTAGTTTAAGCCCGGTGGTTTAATTTTATATGGCTTACTCCTGCCTCGAATACACAAATTTGTCTATTCGAGGTAAGCCGAATAAACACAAATTTTGTCTATTCGAGGTAAGCTGAATAAACACAAATTTTGTCTATTCAAGGTAAGCCGAATAAACACAAATTTTGTCTATTCGAGGTAAGCCGAATAAACATAAACTTTGTTTATTCGAAGTAAGCCGAATAAACATAAATTTTATTTGGCTTAAAGGGTATAAGTTTAACGGTACCAATAGAAATCCATGAACCAATTTTAAATTATTATTTATATTGATTCCCCCAACCCCTTTAAAATCCCGAGATGGACCAACCATCACTCAATAGTTAAATAAGCCGTAAAATTGAAATAGATTATGGCTAACGTATCAAATGATCGAATAGGCTTTTGAAGCTTAAACCCCGTTCGTAAAAACATCGACTTTTATCGCTAAGTGAATTTAAGCTTAGTTTGGCTTATCACGAATTAAATTGAGATCCGATTATATTTAATCCCTTTTAAAGTGGATTAAAAGCTTTTACCGATATAAAGAAGTTTAGATCCAGTTCAGCTAGCAACCATAAACTGAACCCTCCAAGCTTGTCCTTTTAAAATCAACCCGGCGAAGTAAACAATCAACCCTACCTTAGCCAAACTTTAAACTCCAACCTACCAAAGGTTGGTGGGAATTGGTCACCCTCCCTTACGGATATTTGGAAGGGTGGAATGATTCCTTTAAGGAGGAGGTAGATGGAACTGGGGGATAGGAAGGCTGAAATCCACCCCTGGGAGAAATTTTAAAAGAAGGTTTCCATCGGATGCGAGCCATCCATCAAGGGTAGGCTTAACTGAGGTTCGTTCCAATTTACTTAATTATCCCTTAACCAAAGTTTATTATATTACGGTGGGTTTGATTGGTGGGATATTAACGTCAAATTTACCCTTTAAATAAAGGAAAGTGGGTCGGGTGGAGGGTAAGAGGTCGATAAAAGGTCACGTTGACGATGGGAGAAGGTTAATGAGATTAGCATTTATCCTTTTGATATTCTGGTCAGGCGTTGCAGGGTACCAGCAGCTTCAGTTTCGTAACCGGGACGAGTTCGAGTTTTGGCAACGGCAGGTGTTTGATGCCGTCGAGGAGCTGGAGTTAAGCCGTAACGGGACCTCCCGCAACTTCATCACCGAGAGGATCTCAAAGATCGTATCGGCATTCTTCGTCAGCGCCAAGGATAAGTTCGCGTGTTCGGCTTGCGAGGTGGGCATCGAAGCTGGGTCCAAGGTGATCAGGTGGGATTGGACCCGCGCGTATGTGGTCGGCGCCATTCAAAACGCGTGCATGAAGGTGGCCAATAAGCCCGCCAGCGTATGCAACGGGATCGCGTATTCCAGCGGTAATGCCGCTTATGATATCCTGCGCCGGATGGAGGTCACAAAAATCACCAAACCTATGGCGTGCTATGCGATTGGTAACCTGTGCCCCATGCCCACCTTGCGTATCGACCGACATCCTCTCCCGCCGAGGCAGCGCATCCAAATGCCCCGCCCCTCCCCCGCCGCCCATCTCCGCATCCTGCACCTTTCGGATCTGCACTACGACCGGGAATACGTCGAAGGGGCGGAGGCCGATTGCAACAAGCCCATCTGTTGCCAGCTGGACAGCAACAGCGACGTCTCAAATAAGCGCATCAAACGCCCTGCCAGCAAGTGGGGCGAGTACACCTGCGATGCGAGCAAGGCCATGTTGATGTCGATGCTCAATAGAGCCAGCGCCATGTACAATTATGACATGGTGCTATTTACCGGCGACCTCCCCGCCCACGACATGTGGAAGGAAGCCGAGCATCGCTCAAAAGCAACCGAGCAGGAGGCATTCCAACTCATCAAGCGGTACTTCAACTCCACCCCGATATACCCCACCATCGGCAACCACGAGAGCGTCCCCCTCAACCAGTTCCCCTTCAAGCCCATGTCCCCCAACGGGTTCTACCTCTACAAGTTCATGGCCGAGCAGTGGAGCGGTTGGTTGGGCCCCGACCAGCTGAAGAGGGTGAGCGACGTGGGGTACTACTCCGTCAACCATTCCGATCGCCTCAAGATCCTCGTCCTCAACAACAACCTGTTCTACACCTACAACTACTACGCTCTGCTCGACCCCACCAACCCTGACCCCAACGGCATGTTCAGCTGGATGATCTCGGAGCTTCAGGGCGCGGAGGCCGCTGGGCAACGCGTCTACATCGCCAGCCACATCCCGCCCGGCTCCACCGACTTCTACCAGCACTGGTCCGATTCCTACCACCGCATCATCGAGCGGTACGCCCACCTCCTCAGCGCCCAATTCTATGGCCACCTCCATACCGACGAGTTCGAGGTGTTCTATGCCGGCGACCGTAAGACCGAAGCCTCCGCCATCAATACCGCCTACCTCGCCCCGTCCATGTCCACCATGAACGGCATCAACCCCTCCTTCCGGGTTTACACCGTCGACGCCGCCAGCTACGAGGTGGTGGATTACGTCCAATACTACGCCGACCTCAAGTACCGCCACCTCTGGAAAGATGATATGGACTGGCAGCCCCTCTACACCGCCCGAACCGCCTACGGGTTTAATGATCCTCACCCCACCCTCACCCCCGCGTTCTGGCACCGCGTGACGGCGAGGATGGAATCGAATAATACCCTATTCGATACTTACCATCACCATAAGACCGCCCGCGGCGCCATTTCAACCCCGTGCGACGCCGCGTGCCGCTCGCGTACCATCTGTACCCTCCGCGCCGCTAAATCAAAGGATAACTGCGCCCTCGTGGTACCCTTCAGTTAAATCAAACGCGCATTAAAGTTTAAATTCGGTTCAGGTTTATCTTCGCGTCAATCTACCTCCTCATCCAATTATATCGTTTACCCGTTACCTAACCTTAATTTTACCTTTAAAACTCTACCACCTACCCGTTTAAGGCGTGTAAAGTTTAAATTGTATCTAACTGAACCATCCTCGCATAACTTCACATCTGTTCCATAAGTTATGGAACTTTTTAAATTCGACAGTGGGGTATTACCTTTAACTAAAGAGCTGGAACCTGCATCCGAGTTAAAAATAACCAAAAAACCAGCTCAATAAACCTAATATCCATAACTATCCTATGGCAAAATAAAATTTAAATAATCAAAAATTAAGTGATGAGCTGTATTGAGATTCCTACCCGAATTAAAGATTCACATGTATCTGATGAAGGGAATCGAACCCGATCTGAAAGTATAGTTGAAACCATCTTTGGGGATGATTCCTGACTAAATTCAAGGCCTCCTGATATCAGGGTTCAACCCCAACCTGTGCAAATAGATATTACTCACCCAGAACCTCCCAATATCGGGGTTCAAACCTGGTCTATGCAGCGATCAAATCCTGTTTTACAGACATGACTAGAATGCTGCAGAATCGCCTGGTAATAAGTATAGATCTTGGCTCAGAAACGCTTGGAGATTTACCTGAGAAAACTCCCTGATCTCCCTTATAATTTTGGTTTCTAGGCAAATAAAGTTTACTCTTTTTAATTATTCGAGGTGGGTTGACCTTGGGACAAATATACCACACCGAGAAGTTTTCTAGCCAGTACAGGTTTCGAACTTAAAACCTGCACTTAGGGTGGAAGAAAGTTTACTCTTTTTACTATTATTACTTTGGCCTACCTATATCCATTTAAGGATAAAAATATCTTTAAAATTTACCATCCAAGGAACTTTATCCTGAGTGACAACTTTTCATTAAAGTAAAATGAAAACTTAAAATCCATCACCCAGGAACTTCAGGTCTACTGGCCTCAAAGAAAAAGATTGAGTGGTCTAACACCTCCTCCATCCCAATAATGGTGCTCCCTGCCAGGTGTACCTGAGTTCACAGTAAAAATATTATTACAACAAAATAACAATTTAGCTTCAGATACCTTTTCAGATCATGATGCCACCTGTCTCAGTGACTAATTGATCAATACACATATAGAAGAGATGACAGCGACATGCAACCTTCTATTTCCCATATCATTGTTGATAAACCACCACTCCTTCTGTGGAGCAATATCAATTACAATTATCAGATTTTGATGAAGCTTTCCAGCTTCTCTTTTTAGGGGCCTTTGTCCCTAGATGCTGAGCTAATAGAAGATGAGCACTCGCAGTACTGGCCCCTATGATGAGTTTGGAGGATAGTTTCAAACTTGATGGAGAACAGATTGGAGCTTAGAGTTTGGAACACTATTTTGTCAATATGTACATCCCACCTTGTACCATCTACTGCAAGTGGCTAGGTTCCATTATTAGAAACTACTATGATATCTACTGCTTACTATGATATTTACTGCTATTTGGGTTATTACATTCACAACTCCTTCAATTCTGTCAATCTAACTCTTATAGGCAGTGAAAACTGAGATGTCATATTGGAAAATTGGCAACTTATCAACAAGATGCAAGTAGCGTTAATCCATCTGGAAGAGGGATTTAATGAGATTTGTTTGTATAGAACTCACCAATTTTTTTAGTCAATTAATGGTCACCTTTTACAATCAGATCAGAGACCATACCCTCAAGTTATAAACTGAATTTGATAGCTTTATGACCTCCATGGATAAACGCTACATTTTCTGGAGGGATTGATCTAAAAGAATGTGATCCTTAGGATAATCTCCGTTCTTAAGAACTATCAGGAATGCCTGGTGAGCGTGAAACCACTGGTCACAATGGAAAAGCTGGTAAACGGGGATCCCCTGGACCCATGGGCCACTGGGACCTCCTGGATATATTGATGACCCTGGAATCCCCAATGAAAGCATCCAGTTATTAATTTGGCAAGTTTAAAATCTTAATATTCAACTAGGATGCATAGCTTAAAAGCGCAAATCATTAAGGGTGGTGTATTTCTCTTTCCTAAAGTTTTCCTAAACGTTCATCATGAACGCCCTGAACACTTGGCAACTTTACCTGATGCGGTACATGGCTCAGAGCAAAGAATACTCATCAAGCAACACCAACTAAAACTTTGAGATGTGGCTACCAATTTAAAACAAAATTTGGTAGATAAATCAGATAATTATCATTTATAGCTCTTTAAGCTACCCATGATTAGATAGATTTGATAACTGAGATATCAACAACCTAAAAAGTCAAGTGGATACCTTTTATCCTCATTAATATTCCCAAGATCACATTTTCTCTTTAGGTGAAGGAGTGCCCCTGGTGTCAGTTCATGTAATTCAACCTCTGAATCTCTATTTGGCAAGTTTAAACCCCCGTTCAAATAGAAGTACATCACAGAAGAATAGAGCTTCTCTTTCTTATATTGTTATTAAAGTGCTATGGAAGAAGCCACCAACAACCAACAGCTTAAACTATTGGCAAATTGTTATAGTTGTGTGGGCCAAGATATTATGGTACCTCATCTTATGCATTGCTGTACTTGGAATGAAGCCAAGCTTGCCATGCTTCAGGAATTTTGGAGTGACTTAACCTTATCCAACCAAAGACAAACTTTTTAGGAATTAGCTTTAATAAGGGATAGACCATCAATGAGTTCACCCATCAATTTTATCTCGAGGCCAAATGTTGGTCGCAGAGAATTTTCTTAGGTTAGATGATTATATCACAACCTTGTTTCAGCATAGAAAATATGCCTTATATTCTACTCCATCTTAAAGTGGTGAAGTCTAACTTGAAGTCTCTCCTCCACATCAAAGAAGCCATCTTGAAAATTCAAGAAAACTATTCAAACCCATTGGTCCACCTCGCTTTAATAAAAATAAGTCACAGCTCCAAGTGTTAGCAGTTACACCCCCAAGTCACCTGAACCTGAATTCCAAGTCACCTGAACCTGAATTATACTGCACTTTTTTCAAGAAACCCAACCACACTGTAAACTTATGTCACTTTTGCAAAATTAAGGCGGCAAAAGATCAGTAATTATAGGGTAGGAGGTATCTATGCTGATGACAATCAAGTAGACAAGATCATTGTTTTATATCTAGATCTATGTCCTCTACCTCAGGATGTTCTGTGTTAAATGAAACTTTAGAAATTGATGTACCTCTTTCCATCCAAGAAAGTAAAAATTTTATACTTTCTTATTTTTATATTAACCAATAACCCAAACAAAATTTGGCAGTCAGCTCCTCTTTGGCAAGCCAAGCGTTAGAAGATTAAACCTTCAAACACTTTGCAAAGCTCCAAGTTTGCCGCAGCAAAATCCTCCACTTGCTTCACTACAGAACCTAATGAAAGTTTATTAGCTGTTAAATCTCAGTTCAGCTCTTTAATGGTTTGAGTAGAAATAGTCATTCACAAGGTTAAAGTCCCAGCTATAATTGATACTGGCTCACCAGTTAACGCTATATCCTCCTGACTTATCCAGAAGATAAAAATGGCTCCAAACTTGATTAAAAAAAGCTAAATATGGGATGGAGGGTTATCAGTCAACTAAGGCAAATGAGGAATATTCTGCCTTAATTCCAACTTTGGAAAACTGTTAATTAATGGCCCCACTATTGCATCAGAAAATGAAAAAAGTTGCTTATTGGAGTCCAAATAATGCGGGAGCTCAACTGCATCATCAACTATAAGGAAAAATACCTTTCACTATTAGGGTATTGGATACCCTTAATATACAAAATCCCAGTCAAAAGTAAAGAATCCGCAGAAAATGAATATGCATCCTCAAATATTTTCCTCTATTAGGAAAAGTTGAATATCAAGTCTTAGGAGAAAAATAAGTTGCACCCTAAGGCTGTGGACGCCAAAGATGGGATACCTCTTTAAACCCCCATCCTATTATGATACCTTTTGGCTCACAAGTGATTGGATATAAGGATCAAGATTCACATCCCTCCTAATCAAACTTTATTGCTAAGTGAACACCCAAATCCCTCTATCAAGAAAGTGTTGCCCTGTATAGGGATTTTGGATCCTGCCTATAGGAAATCTATCTCTATTTTATTTAAAATCTAATGAATCAAGCCCTTTAAGTCCCTCAGAATGTCACTATCACTTACAAAAACTATGTCCCATTATAGTTATTGCCAATGCGAGTTGTTTTAGCCCCTTAAAAGATTTAGGGTTTTATTCTCTACCAACAAAATCTTAGGTTAAAAGTATAATTGGAGACAATCTTAACCTCTAACAAACGCTAAATTGTAAAAGACCTACTTGGGGAGTATTGTGATATTTTTTCCTTAGGAGCAGGTGACTATGTAAAGATGTCAGGGCTCATTCAGAAATTTGAGACCAAGGATCACCCTCCATTTAAAATCTCAGCCATACAGAAAGCCTAAAGTGTAGGAAGCTCAAATGGCCTTAAATTTACAGCAACTGTTGGAGGCTGAGTATTTGTGCCTTCTAAAATTCTGTGGGCTTCCCACTCCTATTAATTTGGAAGAAGGATGGTGGTCACCATGCTATCATGGATTATCGCCACCTCAATTCTATCACCCAAAAAGATAGATATCTGCTGCCACATATTGACGATTTTATGCTTGAAGTTGGGTTCCCACTATTTTTCAGCTATGGATCTTGCTAGCAGGTACTGACAAATTGATTCATCACTGGAAGATGGTGATAAATGTGCCCTCATTTCAAGTGAAGGACTTTTTGAGCCCACTCAAATGTTGCAGGAGTTATGTAATGCCCCTGTTAATTTCCAACATGCCATGGATGGGTTTTTGGCTGACTTGAAACGTTTGTGTATGCTAGGTTATCTTGACAATATTATGTTTTCTTAATAACTTTTAATAAGCACATAGATCACCTCAGGTAAGATTTCCAGCAGTTATAGCAAGCCTCATTAAAACTAAAGCCATCAAAATGCTTTTTCTTTCATAACAAAAAGGATTTATTGGGCCATAAGGTAGGTAAAGCCAGAATATTCCCAATGGATGATTAGGTTATGGCCATTTATAAGATGCCCCCTAAATACCTATGAGACTTATAGGTTTTTTTGGGGATGGTGGGATATTACTTCCAGTTTATTCCCCATTTTTCCAAAACCTCTGAGCCTCTAGTATATTTAAAGAAGGGTTTAAACTTCCAATGGAAAGAAGAGCAACAGCATGTCTTTGATCTATTACGCACAGCTCTCTCTCATTCACCAGCACTTATACATCTGAACTTCAATAAACTCTTCCTACTTTTTACTAGTGCTAGTGATATAGCTATCAGAGCTATATTACAGAGCATGATAAAACTTAGTGGACCATCCCATCGCCTACTATAGCAAGATTTTAACCAGAGCTGAACGCAACTATAGCGTTGCAGAATGCAAATGCTTGGCGGTCCTACTGGTTATTGAGCGTTTTGACCCTACATATAAATTTATTTGAGGTACACCAACTAGGGGATGGACATTACCAAAGCCCAAAGAGCAAAAATAACAAACAAACAGACCTACCCAAACAGAATGAGCTGACCGCCCAAAATGAGTAAGCAAAACAAAAATGAACAAGATCACAACCAACCAGGTGAGACAGCGGTGAGCCGCTCATCCACCATGGTGGAAGGGAAAGAGGGATTGGAGGGCTTATCCCCAGCATTGGATTCCTCCTCATAGGTAAGAGCATGGGTCAAGGTGTCAAGTAATGGTGTGGGGTGGTCAGCAACATGTGGTTGGAAAGCACCTATTCTCAGTTGGTTGTGGTAATTAACTGCAGCAAAGTTTTGCACTAGGTACTAGGATAAGCTGTTTTTCATGTTAAGGAAAATTGAAAAAAGCTGGGATAACAAAGCGGCGGTGGTGTGGGTGGCTTTTGACTTGTATTTCAAAGCTTTAGCCACTTTCTGGATGGCGGCAGTTGTTTGTTTATGGAGGTTGAGGATGTCACACTTGCCCTGTGGGGACAGGATTGGGGCAATAGTGGGAGTAGGAATACCCATGGCTAGTATTGCCACTGACCTGTCATCACCCTTTCAGATGTCACTAATATCTTGGTGCTCAGGTGCTGCTACAGCGAGCTAGTGAGTAGAGTGGAACATATATGCATCTGGCTGGAGAGCATAATAATGCCAAGGGTCTGAATATGGTCCTGTATCTGGATAAATTCTTTGATTTGGACCTCCAAGTCTTCAATAACATTTCCCACTTCATAAGTTTCATCCAATGAAGTCTATGGGTTCATCTAGTACTAAAAAAAGTCTATGGGTTCAAATCATATTGGAAATCAGGGTTGGTAAATTTATGGGCTGTGGCTGTTTATTGAGGAATAATGTGGTACTGAACCGTTATCCAAGCTTTCTTCTGATTGATTGAAGTGCATGTGGCACTGGACTGAGGTGGGGCATGATTGGCAGTTGTGGGCGCTGCATCAGCTGCAGATTTTGGGGGAGGGGAAAGGATTGTACCCCATACAAGAAAGGCAGTGGGGTGTGTGGCATATTGGGGGCCAGATGGAGGCAACGCAGGTCTAGCAGATGCAGCAAAATAGGGGCATTTATGCCTCAAGTGATCCAACTCAAAGCAGGATGGATAGATAGTCTGCCCACCCTTGATACAGACTCAGAACAGGTGGTTGGGGGCAGAAGGAATGATGGTTTGTGTAGAATCAACCAAGCAACTTTTTTAGAATTTGGGCTAATTGTGGTGAATGCCCAAGGCCCAGTGAGGCGAGCATCCCCATTGGGGGCCACAAACTGAAGGATAGGGTTGATGCCATATGTGGCCAAGCCTTCCATCAGCTTCTGATGGAGCACTGTGGGGGGGAAGGTAAGTGGGCAACCCCACAAACTGAACCACCATAGTGGTGTTGGTGGGGAGCTGGGTGCATGTTGTGGGGATAGGGGTGCCCTGGAATATCAAGAGTACGGTAGCTGCAGTGGTGGCATCAGCTTTGCAGGGGAAGCCAAGATTGAAATATCCCTTATAGGGGGAGAAATTGATAAATTTGGCCTGCAGCATCACTGCCTGTGTCATGTTAATAATGACTTCTTCTGCGTATGGGAACAACTTTCCATGTTCAACCTGAAGGCCAAAATGTAGCTGGGAGCGGGGGAGAATGAGTGGGCTGTGAGGCATGGCCTGGGCATATGCAAGGTAAATATCAAAATCCTTGGGTCAAATGAACTATTCTGAGAATTTGGTAGGACTAGAAGAATCAGTCTGGGGCGCATTTTCCCATTAAATGGAAAACGCTGGATGGGGTTTCACCGCTGCCCCACATGGGAGCAGCTGGCAGAGAATCCAAGGCCATTGGGTATCGAATGGGGAGGTAGTTGGTAGGTGTAGGTTTAGATATTGTTTGCTTTTTTATTAAAATTCTTTAAAAAATTACTTTGAGTGGAAAGAAAGTCTTTGACCCTACTTATACATAAAATCATTTTACTTTAATTACCAATCTTGCTTCATTGCAATGGCTACAGCAAATGTAGGATTCTGATAGAAGGTTAGCTCAATGTGCGTTAAATCTTTAAAATCATGATTTTTTTATTATTCTATTACTAGGGATCATCCATCAAATTGCAGATTGTTTATCCAGGCTCCCCATATTAACTCTAACTGACCCTGAGGAGTATTAACTCTACAACCTCCTAACCCAGTCACATTTATGAAAAGAATAAGTGACCTGTGCAAATACTTTACACCATTTGTGGCCAGTTACATAATATAATAAAGTGAAAATAAGTAAATGTAAATCTTTATCAATACAAAATAATTTATAATAAAAAAAGTAACAAAATCAGTTAAATTGTAAATAATATTAACATTATATACAGTATTATATATGAATTTGTTAGCTAAATTAATTTCACAAAACTTCTTTAAAAACAATAATGGAGGTCATGCCATGATCATCATTTACTTTTTTTACATGAATCTTCAACACAAACAAAGATATCTTTAAACATATGGACTTGTGAAAAAGCCATGTCTAACTTTCGATGTAAAAAACAGGTATTGGTTAATACAATCCTGCCCTTTAAAGCAATCTGACCTTGTGCTTTGTTAATGGTCATAGCAAAAGCAACTTTTATGGGAAATTGTTTCTTACCATTTGGAAAGGCACTGTAGGATCAGGAGGTGTAAATTAATCTGGGGTATGAGCACAGTTTTATCAGAGTGAATAATTTTAGCAGTGATGATGTACTTGCCTAAGTGAGTAACTACTAATCTTATACCATTAATTAATCCCTGTTTAGCGTTAGGATTTCAAACTTTCATTATGATTGCAATTTCTTTCAAAATCAATTTATGAGGTGGTAAACCAGATAAATTCAAAGGGTTTAAGAATTCTATGGGGTACAATTGAACGTTGGCTGTTTCTTCATATTGAGAAACAATCAGAACTGAAGTAAACCTTTTCCCCTCCAAGTAACAAATTGGAAATGATATATTCATTAATAAGTGTACAATCATTGTTTTTTGGACATAAAATCAGCGTTAAATAAAACTGCAAAAAATATTTTGTTCATTGATTTCTGTGGCATTGAATATGGTGGTACTAGTACTATCATAATTGCAATAACAGTGCTTTGGTATTTTTAAATTTTAAATTTAAATTTATTGTGGGGAAGGCTGACCATGGGACGGACACTTCCAAAATTGACTTGACTGAGACAACACTTAGTAACAGGGAGGCACCCCAGAGAAGCGATGCTATCTCTTGTTACCAGCAGGAACGCCACTTATGGTGAAGGGGAGGGAACGCATGAAGGGGCCGTAGCCACAATTGAACACGTGTGGAGGAAGAGGTCTGATTTGATGAACCAAACTGGGAACCAGGAGGATACCAGCTGTTGGCGGCGTGGTGGGAGGTATCCAAACATCCACGCTTGAAAGTGGTCCACCAAATGAGACTAGAATCTGTGAACAGCCTCTGGGAGGGTGGGGATGGAGCCTGCAATGGCATCCAAGACAATCGTGTGGATGGTCCACATGGCGAATGCAACCACGAGAGCATGGAGGGAGGGTGAAAGGGGGGGCCATTGATAAAGCAAACATATCTCTTGACATACTGAAGGGATGTGTTTGATTCTGGCCCAGTAAACGTTGAACTTCGCGCCATATCACTTTAGAGGTAGGACACTTCTCCAGGCGGTGGAACAGCGTTCCATACTGGCCACACATGACGCGGGATGAGTGTAAAGTGTTAGAGCGCTCAGCTGTACGGTACACCCACCTCAGGCAGCGCCACACATGGGAGAAGATTTGAGGATGCAACAGAGGATGGTGAGCGTATTTCCAGATGGTTTTTTGGGTCTCAATGGAGTAAGGGATGTTCATCATGTCCAGGTAGTCCACCCTGGATAGGACATGGGGCTGTATGAGGATCACGCCATCATGGATGGGTAGCCCCTGTACCTCTTGTGTGAACTGAGGAGAGGGGCGGCCTCTTTAGTTGTATGTCCACTAATATGAAGTCTCCACTCTGCGCTTCGCATGGAGAGTAGGATTCATTTTTAGTGGGTTTTAGTCCCGTGAGGACCTGTGGCCAATGGGTGTGAGGCCAGGTATTTCATCAGGGAGTGGGGGTTCGATGGATTATTGAGGCCCAAGGCGCAGGAGAAGTTGGAGCAGGCCGCGCGGGACCAGTTTTGGGAGGGGAGTGTAGGGGCGGTGACGGCCACAATCCAGGTACCCAAGATCTTGGCCGCATGGGCTTTGAAGTCAAGCAGGCCCATGCCACCATGCTGATGAGGGCCAAACATGACTTCTAACCGTACTGGTGGAGGGCAGCCTGACCATAGCCATTCTTGCAGCAGGGCATGCAAGGATTTGAAGAAGCTTGGGGAGAAGGGGATGGCGTGGGCTCCAAACCAGACTTTGGAGAGACGCATAGAGTTGGCCAAAACGACCCTACCAGTAAGGGAAGTAGGATGGGCTCTGAGGGAGGCGATGCGCTTCATCACGTTGTCTAGAATATGACTCTCCATTACTGCTGATGCATATCCGCCTGCCTCCACCCACATGCTCAGATGGCGGACTGGCCCTATGGTAGGGCGTGGCACAAAGGGGAGCACCAGTGGGGCAGTGTGGGGTGAGCTGGGAGGGCGAGCGCGTTTGTGAGCAGATGGGCAAGGCTGGGCACTGGTTGCAGGGGCCCAGCAGTTTTGATACCGACCAAGGAGGATGATTTCGGTTTTAGAGAAGTTCAGTGCAGTGTTACTTACCCGGGAATACTCCTGGATGAGAGCTTCAAGTGCACGTTCATCTTTATTAATAGACACCCCCACCACACAGTCATCTGCAAACGCCATCATCTTGACTGGGGCTTGGCCTGGCACATGGACCCCAGTGAGTTGGGCATTCGCGTTTTGAAGTAGTGGGTCAAGGCTGAAGTTGTATAAGAGTGGGCTAAGGGGGTCCCCTTGTCGCAAGCCCCTTTGAGGGTGGACTACTTCTGTTAGGAAGCCAGGGCCACGTACTGCCATTGTTGCAGATTCCGTGAGCAGCATCACCCAGTTGATGAAGCGAGGAGGTAAGTGGAATTGATGGAGGCAGGCCCTGAGGTATTCCCAGTTTACTCTATCATAGGCCTTCTGTTGGTCCAAGAATGCCAGTGACCCAGAGACTGTGGACTGGCACACATTGGACACCGAGTGA
Organism: Massospora cicadina; assembly: GCA_022478985.1. NCBI lineage: Eukaryota > Fungi > Entomophthoromycota > Entomophthoromycetes > Entomophthorales > Entomophthoraceae > Massospora > Massospora cicadina. Next base: position 47,715 of record JAKSZP010015904.1, on the reverse strand, counting down.
ACGTTGTCTCAAATCAACCTTCTGGGTATGAAACCAAATTGTTCTGGGGAGATGGTGGCAGATGCTACAATCCCTAAACAGTTAGCCATGATTTTTGTTAAAATTTATGTATCCGTGTTAGTTAGAGATGGGGTGCCAGTTGGCTAAGTCTAGCTTGTCCCCTTTCTTAAAGAGTGTGACAGTGAAGGCCTCTTGTCCTCCTGGCAGGAGGCGCGTTTCCAAAAGGCTCTGGTTAAGTGAGGCCAAAAGTATAGGGATATATATTTGAAGTACTTTTTATAGAATTCATATGGAATGCCATCTGGGCCTGGGCATTTCCGGTTTGGTGCACCGCGAATGGCTGTCCATAGTTTGTTTGGAGTAATCAAATTTATTATTTCTGGGTATTGGGATATGGTGCAGATGTGGGCTTGGGCAAGAAATTCTGCTACTTTGGCTGGCTGAATTGGATCAGATTGGTACAACTTGGAGTAATACTTTTGTGTTTCGATTGCCACTTCAGCTGGCATATCCGCAATGGAATCATCAAATCTTCACACCTGTATGAAGGCCACGCTCTGGCATAGTGCAAAATTTTTTTTAAAAAATATGTGGTGCACTTGTCACATTTTGTGATGCGTTTAGCCCTGTACTGAACACAAACCTGATGTTTGTGTTGCCTTTTGAGCGCGTTGAGGTGGGCAGCTGCCTCCACCCACTTCCAGCCCCATGCAGAGCTGTATCCAGTAGCTGGGATATTGGACTCCAGGTGTGCCAACTCTTCCAGAGCGCGCGAAATGACAACTGATGTGGCTTGTGAGCGTCTGGAGGAGAGGTGGCGAGATTGGCGGATGGTATCTTCTTTGAAAGTTGCCCATGTGGAAATGGGGTCTGCGCAAAATGGTGCAACAAACTCTTTTGCCAAAGTTGCTGATTCCACCCACGTGGAAAATCCTGGTGATGCGAGCTCAGGGGGGCGGATTTTGCACCAATGTGGGGCCTTAGCAGCTGTGACAAATAGGTGGTAGGTTATTAAGACCAGTCAATGGTTGGAGAATTCCATTTTTGTTGTTTTAAAGTGGGATATGTGGGGTTGGAATTTCACTGGCATAAGGATAAGGTCGATGTGGGATATGGACCTTAATTGGCCATTGTGGATGTGGGGGCATGTCATATTCTCGAGCAGCAGGGCTTGCCGTGGCAGCACATCCATTAACCCAAGGGTGGCCTTTAGAACGCAAAGTTCAACGTGGCCCTGGGGGGCGTGGGAGGAGGAAGGGCACTGGTCCATTGGAGTGTTTAGCCAACAGTTCATGTCACTGACTATGAAAGGGTCTGAGGGTAGTGGGAGGGATTTGACTGATGAGAAAAATTCCTGACACTCTCATGCACCATTTGGGGCATAGATGTTGATGATAGCATGTGCCACATTGGCCCACAAAAAAGTGACAATGAGGACTCAGCCATTGAGGAAGGTTTCCAACGATAAAAATTTGAAAAAATTATTTTTCTAAATTAGCACCCCACAGTGCTTTGACCAAAAGGATAGGGATGGGAGGAGCATTGTTTTCCAAGCCTCCTCGGAACCTCATGGACAGTGGGACTCCTGGATGGCCAGGATATTCATGGGTAAATTTTGTTGTAAAAAACTCAGTTTCCTAGCCCAGGATGGCGAGGCCTTGAGTCCAGCGATATTCAACATCCCTAAAGTGAAGGTTTCCCCCATCACATCTTAGGTGCGAGGGGGTAGGCACCTGGGCCCACTAGCCTCCTCTAGATCCCCACAGGCCTTCACAGCAGCGTGGTTGTTTACAGCAACACTATTAGTATTTTTGTTAATTTTTGCAGAAAGGTTTGCATTGGCTTTTGCCTTTGCTTTTTGTTTCCCCGACGTTAGATGAATTTTTTGTGGTACAGATGAGTTTGGTGCACCATCAAGTGGGTCGAAAATTTTTTTTCAGGTAGGTTGAAGGCCAAGTCAGTTTTGACCAGAGCTTGGTTGTAAAGATTGGGAGAATTTGAGTCACCCATCAGATCCTCAGATTGAGCAGCCCAATTGTTATGGGCTTCCCAATCTGATTGGTTGGTGGATTCCCAATTTGCTTCTGCCACAAAGGTTTCAATGTCCTCCTGGCATTGGGAGTATGGGATAGAGGTGGTGACTTTGGCCGCTTCCTTGGCCACGGCCCTGCGGGCCTGCTTGGCCTTCTTCCACTCTTGCAGGGAAATAGGTTTTACCAGAAGGTAGCAGCCTTGTGCTCCCCACAGGAAAGCCTCTTTGGTGCTTACAGTTGGTTCATAGTGCGCCTCTCCGCTGGCCATGGCCGCTGAGGGGTGCTCTTGGAATGTGACGCCCTCCTTGGTGGGGCATGCATGTGCCTTATGGCTGAACGCGTCACAGTGGGTGCAGATGGGGGGCGCGCTGTCCACGGTTACCTGGAAAGGGTGGGTGGTATGCCCTTCAATGTTAATAAAAGTGGAGTGCGGGATCTGGGTTACGTCCTTCACAATCTCCTCAGTTGGGGTCAGAACTGCAATGGCTTTGCCAAGTGCACAGGTGTGGCATCAGCATAAAGTGTTGCATTTTGAAAGATTGTATTTCGCTGTAGATGGTGAGACCATCTTTCAGGTGTTGCTCCAAAATGTCACGTTTTACCGTAGTAGGCATGAAGTTGAACGTGAGGAAAATTTGGTTGGATTTTGTCCACCTAGTGCATTTTGTTTTGATGACCTGTTGCCCTTTGGGGAGGTTGATCACTACACGCACTGCAGCAGCCTCATCTGCTGCCTCCTTGTTTTTGAAACCTAGGTCCAGCCAACCATGTGACATGGAATGAGGTGCAATGTACACCGCGGTCAGGAAAAAAGTGTGCACATCCCCACAAAATTTTTCCCATAAAGCCATTTGTTGGATGTCCAGAAACATGCGGACTCCATATTCCACCAACAAAAGTGGCTGGGAGTGCGGCGTATTGATGTACTGGTTGCATCATGCTTGCCAAGCGAGGATTTCTGGGGAAATAGTGACCGCCAGTTTTTTGAAAGTTATTTCTATTCCACCAGTTTCTCCGGGGCGTTTTCAAACGTTTGAGGCCGCGGCCATCCCACCTGCTCCTCTTACCTTACTTGCCCAACTGCTCCCTGACATGGGCGCAGACTAATCTCCTCTATGAGATTTATCAAACTAGATTCAGACTTGAATTGAATGGGTTGAAAAAGTGATTGCAACGAGAGAGAAAAGTTAGTGCTTTGGTATCTTGATTGCTTAATTCTCATAATCTGTTTGAACTTCAAAATCACTGTTACCCAATTTAAGTAACTATTAAGTGAAAACAGGATCATCATTTGCCCTCATATTTTGAATCAACTTATGAATTTTAACATAGAACCATAAGAGTGATTGTTTATCTGTATTTTTAATAGTTACTATGTTGGCGCATCTTTTTTACTTACACTTACAATATTAGCTTTAACTATATAAATAGTTTAAATGATAAAAGTAATTAAATAATAGTGATTGCGTTAGACTCAAACAACCAACCTTTATAAAATTTAAGTTTAGAGCCAAAAGCTGAGTCAATTATGCTTGAGGAGGTATTTATAAAATCAATTGTGTTTTTGATTCATTTTTGATTAGCTAACTTGCTAATTAGCTATATGACTACTAGTTACTTAACAAAACCATTTAAAATATCAAATCAAACAAATTCCAAACTGCTCAGCTATAACAATATAGTGAATGCTATCAAAAACATATATATGGGTTTCACTTGCTACATATAAAACTTTTTATTTTACTATGAAAATAATTTACTTATTTTTTGTAATTACAGGGAAAAAAATATCTTCAAAATGGCATATCAAACATTAATTTTGATACAGTATTAAGGTAGATATTTCATACTGACAAAAACATCTTTGAGAAATAATATATAGAAATAAATACCTGTCCCTTAAAAAAGAACCAACAGTAAATCAGCAAACCTCCATGTTAAAAACAGTAAACTGTACAAGCTCATATTAAAGATGGTTGCTTATAATCAACCCCCAGATTGGACCAACATATACTAGAGGAAAATTGGCAAGTCAGACACAGGGGATTTTGGAAAACCTACCAGTGGCTTAAAACTCAATGTTATTGGGAAGGAATGCTTGTTTTTAATCAATGATGTATTAGAGTCCTGCTTGGTATGTAAAAGTTAAGACAGACCTAACCCCCAATCTCAGTATCCAGTGGTTCCACCTTGTGAACTCTTCCATACTATTAGCATTGATATTGTGGGACCTCTTACTTGAACCTCTAATGGTCATCAATTCCTCCTACTAGCTATGGATCATTTAATTAAGTGGATTGAAGCTGTATCACTACCCTCTGCTTTAGCAAAATCTACCACCACATATTTATATAATTGTATTATCACCCAGCATGGGTGCTCTAACATAATACTTTCCAATAACAGGCAAAACTTCCAATTGTCACTGGTGGAAGATTTAGCCAAACTAATGGGAACAACACAGGTATTCTCTATCCCCTACCATCTTGCAACCAATGAAATGATAGAGTGAGCCAATGGTACTCTAACTGCAACCCTCCAGAAAATGGCTATGAATGACCCCCTTCATTAGCCCCAATATTTTCTAACACAATTATGGCCTATAAAATCAGATATGATCACATTATTAAAATATCACCTTTCTAAGAGTTGCATGGAAGGAATTTTCGGCTGCCTTCTAAAGTGCAGGCTATGCATGACCAAGATTCCCCCAAAGCCCCTGAAGTCACTATGTAAAGTATTGCCAATGAAATTATCTGACTTCAGTCCCTGGCTTCCAAGAACTAATCTGATACCACTAGTAGAGAAAAAATTCAGTTTAATGACAAATATGAACCTCTTTACACCTTACACCTGGGCGATCTAATTCTTCTCTACACCATAGGCTGGGAGGTCATTATAACAAATTATGCACATACTGGTTAGGCCCTACAAAGTCATTATAAGTGGGACAACAAACACTCAATTGTGGAAGTCAGTCAAGGGCACCATGATAATCATGTACACAGTCAATTTCTCTAGCTGTTTTCCCCCTGTTACAAGATCTAGAGGGCAACATTGTCAGATTTATGCCCAAATCAAAGATTCACATGAGCCAGATGATGGGAATCAACCCAATCTGTTAAAATAGCTGAAACCAGATTTGTGGATAATCTAACAATTTTCAAGCCCTCTCAATATTGGGGACAATCTCCAACTAATGTAGGAAAATATTATTCACCTGAAACCTCCTAATCTCAGGGTTCAAACCTGATCCATGCGGCAAGCAAATCCTATTCAAATGAGATGACCAGCCTATCTCAGAATCCTCAATTGGTAACAAGTATAGATCTTGTCTTAGAACCGCTTAAAGATTGGTCAAGATTCCTACCTGATCTCACTTATAACTTTGGTTTCTTTTTTTAGCACTAGTGGTGCTCAACCCAAAAAGGGGAGCTGCCACGCATCTTTATTTGAAAATGAGCCAAATAAAGGGATTATTAAAAATAGAAAATTTCTTAATAAAGCCCCTAAGTTATCAGCCTAAGAAGCCATATCAGTTGGTGAGGAAGCTTTGAGTAACCTTTTTTCCAGCGCCTGCTTTAGCTGACGGATCATGTCAGATAGCATAAGAGTGGGGGCATCAGCGGCATGTGGTATAAGGAGATATAGTTGAGGGTTTTCTTTATTAATGAGGCCTGCAGTGTCCATTGCCTAAATATATTGAGCAAGTTGATGCTCAGCAAAAGTGGTGAGAGCTTATGATTTTGGTTTTTAAGCAATAAACTTTACTTTCTTTTCGCTATTTAAGTTAAATTAGCCAACTCTATTTATTTAGAAAAAAATAATAGTAAGGATTTACAACTCCAGGAACTTTAACCTGGTGAAAGATTTTTCAGCCAAGAAAAGCAAAGATGTATAATCCAGCACCAAGGAACTTTGGTTTCCTGGCCTTAAAAATTAAAGGAACAAGTAGTCTAAACTTCTTAGTCCTGACAGCTCCTGTGTAAAAGTTTATTTTGAGAATATCACCATTTTTTCAAAAAACTTTTACTGAACACATGGCTCATCCAAGGAAAGTCTTCTAGTGGTTACATCAAGCCTTGCTAAAACTAAAGCTGTCAAAATTCTCTTTTTCAAAGCAAAATCATTTTTTTGGCCATAAGGTAGGTAAAGCAAGAATATATCCATTGGACGACAAGGTCATGGCCATTTCTAAGATGCCCCATTAATCTGTATGTGATGTACAGGTTTTTTAGGGATGGTGGTATAACATCGCCATTTTATTCCACACTTTGCAAATACCCCCAAGCCTCTAGTATACTTATTAAAGAAGGTTACATTTTTCTTTTTTAGCAATTATGATTCCCAATCCAATCTAGTTGAGCCGCCATGCATCTTTTTTTTGCAATTGATCCAAACAAATGTATTATCATAAATTAAAATAAACCCCAATATGGCACCTCAGCTAACAGCCTAGGAAGTCAATAAGAAGGCGAGGAAGCTTTGGGGAAACTTTTTCCTGGTGCCCTCTTTAGCTGGCGGACCATGGCAGATACCATTAAGGTAGGAGCATCAGTAACATGTGGCATACGGAGGTATAATTGTGGGTCTCTTTGTCAATAAGGCTGGAGGTGTCCATCGCCTCAACATATTGTTTAAGTTGATACTCAGCAAAATTGATGAAAGCAGACACACAAGTGAACAAATTTATGCGCGGGCAGGTTTGGGGATAATTGGGGTCAAAAGGATAAGTTTTTGCTGAGTTGATTCAAGTGCAGCTCGCACCAAAAGCAAGCTCCTCAATTTCATATTTTGCATTTTCATCAAAATTATGGGGGAAATTTGGGATAAGAATACCTCAATGGGGGGTTCTATCGCCCCATAAAGATGCTGGTAAAGTAGGGTATCAGCAGGGGCAGATTCAGCCTCAACTGCCATTTTATTAATATTTTTATAAATTGGAAAACTGCTTCAAGGGCAAAAATGGTGAGGTCGTGAATCAGGAGGGTCAACAAAGAACTCCTCCAAAGCAAAATTCAAGTTTTACATGGTATGGCCATTTGTCCTCATCAATCCATTTGAGAGCATCAATTGGATTGGTATAGTCAGCACTGGCCAGCTACCAGAATTGGGGCAGTGGCAGAATCTGATTGGCCACATGCTGTCAACCATGGCAGCTCAGCTGAAACTGTTTCAGCCATCATCTCATGATTCCATAATTCCAAAGAATTTTGAAAAAATTTAAATTCTGATTGGGTGCCTCTTTGGAAGCAGCTCAAGAATTCCCTGAGATTGGGGGTGGGAGGATCAAGCCCAACTTGAAAAATTAGGGTGAGGCAGCAGGTGGAGTGATCTGGAGGGGGGAATGGCAGAAGCAGAGAAGGTGGAGACTGTGGGGCACTTGCACTTCAAAATGGTCAAGTTTGTAGCACAAGCGGCAAATGACGTGGCCATTCTTGATGCACGCCTAGATTGGGCGATCAGGTGTGGATATGATCATGGTCAGGGGGGAATCATGAGGTGGGTGTCACAATATAAAGAGCAGATTTTTGTAAAAGCGTGAGGCTCTACTAAATGATCCACCCCATTGGGAACCACAAACTGCAAGATGGTGTCTGCGCCATAAATGACCAAACCCTCCATCAAATCTGTGGCAAAGGCGTTCAGGGGAGAGAAATGAGGGCAACCCAGAGAACTGGACCACCACAGATGCATCCACTGAAACTGTGAAAGGGTGGTTGGAATAGGTGTTTAATATAAATAAGCAGCACTGTCACCACAGCTATAGTGGGTTTCACTAGGTAATCCCATATTAAAAACCCTTGAATGGGTGGAAGTTGATAAATTCAGTAGGTTTAAACACCGCCTGAGCCATCTTAATCATGGCAGAACTCACGTAAGGAAAGATATTCCCATACTTGACCTGAAGGCTGAAGTTCAGGATGCTCCATGAGAGCATCAGGCGGCCTCTCAGCACTGCTTGGAGCGCATGAGGTATTGATCAAGATCACAAGAGTGAATAAAATGACTATGGGATTACAGGGCTAGTAGATCCTTCTTGGCATGATTTAGCTGCAGCTGAAAAATCTGGAAGTGGAGCACCACCACCTGACATGAAGAGAGTAGGCATTGAATTCACTGACGTCAGATAAGAATAGCATGAAAAATGAGGTTTTTTTTAAAACTTTTATTTTTAGAAAAATAAAATTATGATTAAAGCAAAGGAAAGGTAATGTATATTATTTGGAAATAAAAGTATAAAAGTGAAGAAACAGTTGCTTAAATAAAATACTTGATAAAAAAGTATTTAACGTTATTATAATACTTCTCTAAGACTAAGCTAAAATAAAAAGCATAAAATTTTTTATGCCATATGCATTATATCCATTGCTTTAATTACAGCATTCAGATTCATGGCCACCTCCTTATAAACTGCTTTATGTCTATATTGAATTCAGAAACCTCTTTTACATTAGAATCAATGTGTGTGCTTTATGTTAATAACTAAGATATAGTTATTAAGGGAAATTGGATAACAAATAATGTTATAAGCACTTTTGTAGATAAACTGTACAAAAGGAAAAGTATAACCCCATTTTGAGTGACCAAAAGGAATGTAGCATAATATAAATAGTTTTATCCTTTATTTATTTTTTAAAAACTCAAACATTTGAATGTAAAGGTGTTGGATTTTGGGGTTTTTTAAGATCACTGGTGCGTTGTTGGCCTAAAATCCAACAAATAGGGGATAAAACCACATGATAAAAATAAATATAAATAAATCTTACAAACTATAAAGTTGTGTTTTTTAATGGTTTTATTAGATGTTCAGGTGATAAGAAAAATGAACCCTCTTGATAAGTTGATACTTAGTATTTAACATGTTAAGGCTCAAAATTTGGATGGCTTAGTAACATCCAAATTAGGGAATATTGATTTTTAACAAATCAGAGCTCAGAAACTTCACTTAGAATTGACGAGATGACTGATGGATGACAGGTAAAACAAGTCTGTGTGGTAAGGTTTTGATGAATTTCACCCAATAAGTGGGCTGGAAAAATTTTGCACTTGGTTGGACCTCCTTCAACTATATAAAAGGGTCCAGCCTCCATAATGTGAGCTGTATTAAAGTGGAAGTGGCCTGGAGAGGCGCTTCTGATGAACCTTTTAAATTTGGCCAACAATTTGGTGCAATCCAATCGCCTAAACTCATTTTGCTTGCCTGTTTTTTACTAAAAGTATTACCTCAATTTGAGGGGTTCCACTAGGAATTGACCAGGGTCTTTTGGCCAATTTTTTCACCACTTACCTCTGAACCACTCTTTTCTATACATCAGACTTGTAATTGTCAAACAAAAGGTCAAACAATGTGATCAGATTTTCAAGACTTAGCTTGTTTATCTTTTTAATAGAAGCGCCTTTGTGCCACAGTCACTAATAATCTCAGTGTAAAGGTTAAATTCAGAGGCTGTGTCGTAAATAGCTTTATATATTTGCAGCATTTAACTTTGTGAGGCATGAAAGATTTGAAGCAATAATTTAGCACAGATTACTAACATCATTGCGTCAAGCATATGTAGTTGTAAAGTTTGTTGTAATTAGTTTGACCAACTATCAGGCTAAATTATTTTTATATACTTAATATCATAGTTTAACTAATAATTAGATAGCAGATCTGATTGGTATGGTAATTAATACGCCATGCAGCACTAACTTTCATATATAGTGACCTAATGTAATTTAGCTACATTTTTTGAATCCCTAAATCCCTGTTGGCACAGTTCACACTTCTTAACTTTATCTTCCAATAAAACTGAAGCACTTTTTAATATTGCCTCCTAATTTATTACAGCATAACTATTCTGCGTTGTTCTATGCCAGCATAAAACCTTTGGTAGTAGGGTACTTTATTATATTAGCCAATTTGCCAGTAATTTGAATGTTTGGTAAATTACAACTTTTTTGTAAAATTCCTGAAGCCCTAATCATTTGACTCTAACTCAGAACAGATAGTGCGGATTTAGGTTTACCCACTTAAAGTGCTGCTTAGTAATCAAGTAAAGCACCAATGAGACATCGATGAATTCCCCCTCAGGTTGGGACCATCTAGTACTAAAAAAGCACCAATGAGAACGTTGGCAGAGGAATCATATATGAAAAGTTTTGCAAAGGGAGATGGATCTTTTCTGGAACAAGCTGTATCAGTCTATTTGGACAATTATTTGAGCAAACCCACGAGCCTCTAGGTGTATTCAATACTACAAGATGCTCTACTATTTACTTAAATGATAGTCCTGTTGCTAAATTCACTGTTTATTTTGTTAAGTTTCTGTCAAAGTTATTGTTATCAAAGAGTATTTTGTGTAATTGGTGTATATATCTGTGCCATTGAAATACAACGCCATAGTGCCATTTTCTACATTTTATGCTCACTACAGGGGCCCACACCCTGTTGTTTTGTTATTAATTACCAGTATGAGGTATAGTCACTTAGTTAAGAGTATCTTTTGGAAGAGATATCACAGCTTACAACTATTAAAGCAACTGGCCTTGAGGCCTTGCCAAACCGTTCAGGTGAGATTGATCAATTATGAGCATAATTGAAGGCTCACGTTAGCCTACTATCTTATATTATATTGGTCATGATTGTCACATCAAAAACTTGATACAGCAAGTAAGGTCTTTAGTGTAATGGACAAAAACGTCCCAGTTTTCAACTGCCATCTTGCCTTCAGATTGACAGATGGGCGTCAAAAGATTGTCTGATATGAGTTCCCTCAAGGTAAGTATTTTGACTCATCATACTCACCAATTCAACCTCAGATTTTAAGGAAATTTGAAATAAGAAAAGATGACACAGGTAAGTGAGGATTTTGCCCCCAAAATTAGACTTTTTTATTTATTGATGAAAATAAACATGCTGAAGAATTTTATCCCAATAACATAGGGCACTGCAAATGATGCATGAAAAAATCAAAGTATTTGACAGATCAGTTCATCACCAAATACCACTTTTTGTTAAGAATACAAAATTAGGATCACTGCGGGATACCAGGTAAGACAAGGCAAGAGCGGCCCCAAGGTCATTAGAGAGACCCACATGAGGGCGGGAAATGAGAAATAGAGAATTCTGAACTGAGTTCAGAATCTTGTGGGCCCAGATTTTTAAGGTTGCTCTTCTGGGGAGCCCCTCCGCACTTTTCTTTGCACCCCAAATAGCATAAAGAATAGCTCAGGAGGGGCACAGCCCAGCGTCAAGCCCGCATAAACCTCAAAACCCCAAAATAGCATTTTGACTCAATATTTGGAAATTGGAATCTCGAGCTGAAATGTAACAATCAGTTCAACCTGACTGTTACATCTAGAGGATGAAAATATGACCCAAAAGCGGACTTCCAGAACTTTACAAGTTTATAAAATGAAATTAAATTTCTGGTCAACCTTATGAATTTACCAAAGTTCAATTAAAATGCTAATGTACATAATTTTCTTTAATCTTTCTGAGATTAGTATAGCTGGAGCGCCTGAAAATGCTAAGTTGGCAGCAGTAATGAACTCTTTGGGCTTAGAGAATCAGGAGTTAGTTATGCAAACTAAAAAAAAATGCCATTTCTTACATTAATCCCAAGTCCCTTCTTATCTAGGAGTTCAGTAGAGCTGAAAGGATGAACACATATAATTTTAAATTCCTTTATATATCATTATAGAAAAATAAAACTATTTAATGTTTGATGATCAGTTTTATCTGGAGGCACAGTCATTATAATTAACTAATCTTATAGGTGATTTTGATTCTCGGATCACTCTTTGCCACGCCTGAAAGCCTCTCACGGAGTTTTATTGCATTCTGATACCAGTCCTGAATGAAGAAAATGATATCACTCATGTAGTGTATTATCACTATTGGTGCGCTGTTACTTTTGAAGTGCCAAATTCAAGTCTGCAAGAGGCGCATGACTAATCTGAATAGAGTATATCCCCCACCAAGGAAGCAACTTGGGCGCATAGCCCTCATGTTGAGGAGCCTGATATTAATCAGATCATTTGTTATTTTTGAAAGAATATAGGGCATCATGCCAATTGTTGTCCTAAGTCAAGTTCTAGGGATAGGGTTTTTTAAGTGAACCCCAGGAACAAAGCGATGGGAAAATACAGGGTGAAGTAAAACAGGGATTTTTTTACATCCACATCTACTAAAAAACCCAAGTAAAAAATGTCTATGAATCTACCTTATACCCAGTGTAAAGAAAACGATGCCATCTTGTCTCTAGCAGTTGAGCAAGTACTTAAAGATATGGTTGTTGTGACCCAACATTCTTTAAAACAATGCAAAGCCAAGTTGGCGCCAAAAATAGTAAAATGTACGCTCAGTAGTTATTTTATAAGAGCTTTCCCATTACCTCTGGTGATATTCCCTGGTTGAATAGGGTCCAAGTGGACATGCCTATTGAGGTTTTGATGGAATTCAGCTTCCAGCTAGGCCTAGAGATTCAAACCTTTAAATACTAAGCATACACTCTGGATATATTAGCAATAGGTTTGGAAGAATCTTTGTTGGGATTCTGATATGACTGGGCAATAAGCCCAAAAAGCTACGGCAGATTGGCTAAAATATGTAAATTTACGATTTTATAATTTACATATATTTAAGCGCCTTTAAATAAGGCAATACTAATTCAAAAAGGATTGTTATTGGATCGCCTCTAAATAAGGCAATAAGGCGATGTTGATCCATGACAAATTTTTTATATATAACCTCAAACTTAGGCAATAGTGAATTTAATAATAGTAGACTCTGATGAGAACACTCAGTTATAAGGATGAACCAATGAGGATACGGTGGTAAAGATTAGCCTAAGCAAAAGGATCAGTATTGACCAAAGTCACTGATATATAAGCAAGACAAGAAGATTAGAGGGGAGGATTGTTGGTAGGAAGGAGAGAGTGGAGCAGAAGGAATCTGTTAATAACATTAAATTAAATAAGTAGTGCGTTTGAAGCTAACTGCTTTATATTCATTAAAATCCTTAAGTTGTCTTGAGGAATGGCAATCTCTATATCATCCATTCGTTGCTCAGTGGGATTGACCCTGTGCAAATCTTATGGCATATTTCAAATATGTCGCCAATAGTATAGCACATTTTTGAATGCACTTATATTGGTATTTTAATAAATAAGTTTAAGTCCGTGCAATTGTGGACAGTGTGGCACCAAATAATAATGTATCTACATACTGGTGAAAAGGCTGGGTCTAGCTCTTTACATAGATCATCGCATAATTTATGGTGCAGCTGGCCCTCAGAATATCATATCTAAAGGAACGTATAGAGCGTTGCAGATGAGATTTGGCTCCTTAGTGATTTCCATCCTCACTATCGTTATCACTAATCAAAGGTACCATTTTCTTGTTGGGACCTCATCTATGAGAACCCATGGAGTAAAAGCTAAACTTATATTTATTCGAGGTAAGCTGACCAGGGGATGGACATTACCAAAATTAAAACTAAAACAAAAACTAACGTGACTAATTGGTTCAAACAAAACGCCCAAATGAGAGGATTTAGTGAAACACTTTGAACAAAACAACCAACCAGGTGGGCAGTGGAATCCGCTTATCCCTCCATGGCAGAAGGGAAGGGGGGATCAGGGGGCTCATCTTTGGCAGCGTCTTCTTCCTCCCATAGTAGAATGCGTGTCATGGCAGACAGTAAGGGCATTGGGGCATCTGCGGCATGCGGTTTGATATCTCAATAATTGTTATTTCATGAAAAAATCCAGCTAGGTAAATGGCACTGATATATTTGGTTAAAGCTTTTTAGCTTTAATGTGGGCGTCTGGGAGTTTAATGAATGTGACGATGTTGGTTCAGGTAATTTTAGCTTTTGGGCTCAGTGCTATAGTTGCCATATTATGGATAGCATCATTAACGTTTTTGTGTAACTGGTTCACTGTGATTTTACTTTTTGAGGTGAGGGTTGAGGGGATAACAGGAGGTGGAATTCCTCCTGTGAGCATCGCCACTGATTTGGCGACAACTTTACAAAGATGATGACAATCTGATGTTGCAGCCGCTTCAACTGCAAGCTGGTGATCACTGCAAAATGATTCGGCATTTGGCTGTGGGGTATATAGTTGAGGAGGGTATTTGGCATCCCATTCTGCATTAACAAACCTCTCAACTTGCAGAGGTGGTTCTTTAATGAGCTTACCTGATTTGTCAATTTCAGCCAATAACTCCCATGGGTTTTGGTTGGAATTGGACTGGGAATCAGCGTATGGTTGAGGATTGGTTGATTCATTTGAGGAAGCATGGGATCAAACTGGGATCTAATCTGATGCTTGATTGGAGGAATTATTGTGGCATTGGGGCGAGGAGGAGGCTGATTGGTGGCTGCAGGTGCAGTTGCAGCTTCTAGTTTTGGGGGTGGGGGTGGTAGGATTGTGCTCCATAATGGAACTTGTACAGGGTGGGCGGTGGATTGGAGGTTAGCAGATTAGTTATTCAATCTGTCAGAAGTGCTAAGAAAGGCACTTGCGTTTTAGGTGGTCCAACTCAAAACATGATGGACAGATCATCCGCCTGCCCTCGACGTGGGCCCAAAATGGATGGTTAGGTGCTGAAGGAATAACAGTGTGAGGGGGAATCAACATGGCAATTAAAAAATTCAGGGCTGATCATGACATATGCCCAAGGCCCAGCAAGTCGTGTGGACCCATTTGGGACCACAAATTGTAACATGGGGTTAGAGCCATAGGCTTCCAAACCATCCATCAGCTCCTGATGGGGCACTTCAGGGGGAGGTGGGTGGGCAAACCAGCAAACTGGACCACCAAAGTGGTGTCCACTGGGAGCCAGATCCGAGTTATGGGGAGAGGGGTGCCTTAAAAATACCAGGGGCACAGTTGCTGCAGTGGCAGCATCAGCTTTGCAGGTGAAGCTGAGGTCAAAATACCCCTTGTAGGGGCGGAAATCTATAAATCTGGTGGGTGTCATCACTGTCTGTGCCATTTTGATAATGGCTTGGTCATGGTATGGGAATAGTTTCCCATATTCAACCCTTAGGCCATAATGCATGTTGCTACAGGGAAGCACCAGGGGCAGCGAGGTACCACTTGGGTATGATCAAGGTGGGCATCAAGATCCTTGGAAGGAACAAATCGTCCCATGGGTTTGAAATGACTGGGTGAACCAGTCCTAGCATGTTTTCCTACCGGACAGAAAATGGCGGGGGAGTTTCACTGCTGCCCCACACTGGAGCAGACAGTGGAGAATCCAAGGGCATCAGAGTGAAACTACAACGGGCGATTTGGATTTGTTTTATTAGTCCATGTAATTTTTCTTGGAAAGTTATGCTGAGTGGAAAGAGAGTCAGTATAGGCTAATTTTCAGAAAAATATTTTGAAGTACTGTGACAAACACTTCCACTATTTTATTTATAAAAATGAGTCTCCAGCGCTCAAACCTAAAGAGTTATCACCCTAGTATATAAAGATGGGATTTTGGCCATAGGGTGCCAGCAGAGTTGAGCCCATATGTGGTGGTTACTAAATCAGATTACAGAAGTTATGGGGATTCCATTACATGCTAGACTTAATTTGTCTATATTAGTGTGCTTATAAATTATTGTGGGAACAGAATTAAATTTCGGAAAGTCCCCAAGGATTATATGGTGAGATAATCGCGCCATTTTTCATGCTATTTAAAGCCTGTTGCCACGCCTAGGATTATCCTTAACCATAGAAAAGTTCAGGTGTTTTTAGATATTCTGTATGTATACATATTCAGCCAATGTGACATCAGATTATCACGTTTGTATACATGATATTAGTCAAAGAAGTTCAAGCACATTTTTTTTTGTAAATTGGATGAACTAAGCTTTAGTGGCGATATCAAGCAATCTGTTTTCTCCTTAATACCTCAGAAAAGCCTCTCAGATTTAACGGAGGAAGAGGAGGAACAAGTGATGGCCCTCTTTGAGAAGTATAAGGTTATTTTTGTAAAAGATGACTGTGATTTGGGTTGTGCCCACAAGGTAATATACCATATCAATACTGGAACTCATTCATCAATTCATCTCCCTCCAATTAGCCGTTTAAAGGTGGCAAATAAAATTGTTAGTGGTGAAAGTAATCAGCTAGTGCAACCTAGGATGCTAGTTCCCTAAAAGTGTTCTTAGGTTTCCCATGTTGATTATTAAGAATAAAGACAGCTTAGTTGTGTAGTAATATACTACTTCAGGCTGAACAATATTGCTAATAAGGATTTCTATCCTTTACCACGGATTGATGACGCACTAGACCGCTTGGTCAGCGCACAATAATTTCAGAAACGAAATTTAATTCATGGTTACTGGCTGATAGAGCTTAAGGAGAAGCTGGAAAAATGCGCCATGATTATGGCTCAGGGTCTCTACCAGCCCATTAGGATGCCGCATGGGGTAGTGTGGCAACACTGCGAACTTTCAAAGGGCTATGGATAATACTTAGGAAATTTAAAATTTTTCTATATCTTAGTTTACTTGGATGATATAATCGTTTTCTCCTTACATTTAACGAGCAAAAATGACATTTTAAAGATGTATTCCGCTACTTTTCCAAGACTACTTAGAAAATCAAGCCATGTATGTGTAATTTTTTCTGCAAGCAGCTAGAAGATCTGAAATTCATTATTGGTAAGCAGAGCTTACAGCCCCCTCCAGCAAAAGTTGAAGCTATTCTATAAATAGCACGACTGAGCAGCAATAGCAACATTCAAGTGTTTCTGGTGATCAGATATTATCATCAGTTTGTAGAGAGCTTTAAGATAGGTGAACTACTGTTTCACCTCCTCAAAAATGAGTACCATTTTAAGTGTACTTGAAACTGTTGGCTAGCCTTTGATAAACTCAGGCTTTACCTTATTCAAGCGACACTGTTAAAATATCTTAATTTTGACAAAACGTAAATATTAAAGCAGATGCCACCTTTCTATCATAATGGCGGCTTGTCACAAATAAACTAAGATGGTGTTGAGCCTACCATGGCTTAGAGCAGTCATATGTAGGATGTCCACTAACAGGATTATATGGTAACTGAGAAAAAGTGCTTAGCAGTCATTTAGTGTATAAGAAACTTTGGGTTATATCCATGGAGTGCATTTACTGTAGTAACTGATCATTCCTCACTTTACTGGTTACAGAATTAGAAAGAGCTGGAAGGACATTTGGCCTGATGGGCTTTGAGATTGCAAGCTTATTATTACGAAAATCAGGTTAACCTGTTGTAAAGCATCAGAACACTGATGGACTATCACAACTACCCACCGTGGCATTAGCAGCTGCTTTGGCCAAGTAACTATCTAATATTATTCTAATCCAAAACTATGACAATAAACCTTTGGATGTTCAGCTATCCTTGGAAAATTAATGATGAACACTGTGGTTAAGGAGGGGAAGCTTTACAAAACCTTCTACAATCAGCATCTTTGGGTACCCTGACAAGCAGATCAACTAAAATTCTATTAGGGCTATGAGCGAAATGCACGGCAGGTTTAAGGAGATGTTTGAGTTATAAAAACAACATAACTATTATGAATCTATGTTTCTTTCTATTCATGAGACCTTTATTTTCCGTTAGGAATGTCAGGTGGAATGGCCCTACCAGAAAGCCACCTATCAACTGGATAAACCAAGTTTTGTATGACATACCATTTCTATTGACGTTGTAGGCCCTCTGGAGAATAAGATAGGACAGTTTAGATACATAACTGTGGCCAAAGATCACCTAACCAATTGGATAGAGGCCAATGTGGTTTAGAATTTAGGTGCCATGATGATGGGTGATTAAAATTAAAAGATAATTATCAGCATGGCTTCCCTCAGTTTATGTTGATAAATAACAGATCAAATTCACGACTCAATTTATTACTAAGCTTAATGACTTAATGAGTATAAAGTTTTTCTTTTCGATTACTATCACTTATTAATAAACAATCTGATAAAAACAGAACAATCTTATAATCAAATCAGGTGAGATGAGCACAAAAAATAAACAAGAACAGAATTGGGTGAGAGTGGTAAAGGGTAGTGGACCTGGATTTGCACCACCCAAAGGCACCAGGTGCACATGAGTAAGCAAAACCCAAAGTAAAAATAAAAACCTGATGTGATGCACCCCACGGGTTAAGCGGATTTTCTAGTTAAATACTGCAGTTACATGGAAGTGTCCCACTCTCAACCACTGTTATCAGTTGAACACGGGATCTGTGTATTTTTGGGCACAGAGGCACTGGCAATGTGGGAAAAGTTTGGTGAAGCCCAACCAAAATTTATTCTCACATGTTGTGTAAATTACAACCCAAACTATCATCTGTGGTTGGGTGGACCTTAAATTTGAGACAGCGGAGGAAGAAAAATGAAGCGGCAAAAGTTAGATTAGTAAATGACCTTCCCAACATTAAATTTTGGTATCAACCAATGTCACATTGGAAAGAATCCAAAGATTTATTTATAATTTCTAACTATCTTCTGACAACACTGGCATGCACATTAGTCAAGAAACATCTCTGGGAGGGCTTAGAATTCTACAGAGAAATTTACAGTTTTGAGATGCAAAGATTGCATCTAATGCCAACCTTAGCACAGGGAAGGCAATTGCAATTATTTCCCTGAACTCATAGATAGCAGATAATATCACAAAGATCCCCCATATTGAATCCATTATTATTTTTGGGAAAAATTCCAAATACTCTGCGCAACAGTGGAGAGTGCACCACCCATATGCAACCACTGTCAGGCCTTTGGTCTTGTTATAATTTTGGGCGGTATCATTGGGATCCTCCATAAGGGTCACACAGGTCAAACCCACTGAGCAACAGACAGATGCTATGGGGATCGTTGGTCCTTCAAACATACCGGAAACTATAAGAAATTAGGAGCAATTGCCCTAACAACACTTTTTATTTATTTAATAATTACAGCAACCTCTCACTTTTTCGCTCTCTCTCAACTATTAACAATCTCTTTTTTTTCAATCGCCCATCTCACTTATATATCAGCGACTTTTGATGATACCATTCTCATAGCTTAAACTATTCTATTCGACCAATTCTCATTGGTTTTGGCTGTTATTCTTCAACTCTATATCACCCTAATTTGAGGCGATATAAATTATATTTGTAAAATGTTGACATCGCCTTATCACCCTATTTGGAGTTGATCCAATAGCTTCTGTTATAACCCAATATCGCCTCATCCCAAGGCGCTCAAATACTCATAAATATTATCCTAGTCAGCGGATTCTCACCATTTCGTCAAACTCTTCAGGGATTAAACTCAATTCATATTGGAAGATCAACATTCCCCCTTTGACCAGACAATAAGTCTCCTATTATATATATGCTCAGAGAAACTTTGCATGTACTTGATTAATGATTTGACCACTTTTATGGGTCTTTAATGGTATATGCATTGACACCAGTTTTCTCAATTATTTTGAAAGGACCAACCCAGATGTTGGCCAGCTTGTGTTTCTGCCCAAACCCATGGGGGTGTGGAACAAAACCATCTTTCATTCTTGAGATTGGGTCAACCTGCCACATCATACCTAATCAGCAGCCCTATTTCTAATCTTCTTGGCCAAGCTAAATGAGTAAGCTTCCATTTGAAACTTGATCAATATTTCAGCTAAATTTATCATGTAACGGTGGGGATCCATTCCGCTGGTATTTTCTATGCATAATTAAAGCAATTCCAGAAGAGCGGGGTGCTTTCCATATAACAGTTGGAAGGGGCTCTTCCCTGTAGCAGAATGGTAGCTGATGTTGTAAGAAAAGACAGAAGTAGACAGAAGGGGACTCTAATCAGAGGGTCTATCAGTTATCAGCTTCCTAAAGATTTTCACCAGCGTCCCATTAACCTGTTTGACCATTCTATTGGATTAGGGGTGATATGGAGTCATCGGAACCCTGTGGATGCCCATGAGCTCATTCAAACTGGGGAGGATGTGCAAAGTAAAGTTAGTTCCATTATCAGTAAGAATGAATTGAGGGCAACCATGTCACAGGGTGATACGTTCCATTACAAATTTGGCCACTGTGACCGCCCTAAACCCCGTATTGCCCGCGCTTCAACCCAACTGGTCAAGTGGTTGATAGACACTGGAATGTACTTACACTGGTTGGCTCCCGTTGGCAGAGGCCAATTAACATCAAGGGAAACTGTATGACAAGCAAAGTGTTTTCACTAACTGGTATGAGGTCTTCTGGCGGAATGGCTTTTCCACTTGGCACTGGTGGCAACAGAAAATGGTTTCAATCACATCAAAGTTCATGATTTCCCAATAATACCGAGGGTGCAACAACTTTTTGTCTTGTGCACACCACATCATTATTAACTGCCTTGTGGGAGCTCATAATGATCCCAGGACGAGCTGAGGGTCTCAGAAAATTCACTATAGAATCGCTGATCTGCTTGTATAGTTCCCCCTTCCATTAGAAAGTATTTTCTTGCATCTTGTTTAATGCTTTGATCATTTGGGGCGGTTCATCATCATATTTTACGTTGAGCATCTTCTCATACATCACATTGCTGAGATCTGCCATCATGGCATTAATCAGCAATTGAAATAAACAGTCAGCGTTTTGATGCTTAAATCCTGGGAAGTGAATGATCTCAAAGTCATAAGCCTGCAGCTTAAGAGCCCATCGAGCTAAACGCCCTTCAGGCTCTTTGAGGTCCTGTAACTAATTTAATGACGTGTAATCCGTTACATCTTTAAACTTTACCCCATGCAAGTAGCCCTAAATTGCTTATACATGTAGATCACCACTACGCACTCCCACTCAGTCACAGTATAATTATGCTTATGGCAAATTAGACTTTGATTTCAGTATGCAACGGAATGCTCCTCTTCCTTGTCATCTTTCTGAGAAAGGACCTCCCCAACAGCGGAGAGGGACGCACCCATCTGAATGATAAACTCCTGATCAAAGTTTGGATATTGTAACACCAGTGTAATGATCAGCGCCATCCAAAGTGTATCAAAGGTGCATTGCCTTTGTTCCACCCATTTGAATACAGCATCCTTTTTTAACAACTCAAATAGTGGCCCCCAATACAGCTAAAGTTAGGATGAAGCGCAGGTAGTAACTGACCATTCCCAAAGATACCTGTATGTCACATTTATCATTGGGTGTAGTCATTTTTTGGATGGCCTCCACCTTGGCCAGATGTGGTTTCAGCCCCTTGGAGCCTACCACAAACCCCAGGTATTCCAACTGATCTTTAGAGAAGTTACACTTTAGAGGCTTAATTTTGATGTTTGCCTCAGTGAGCTGGTGGAATACTGCTTCTAGATGATTGAGGTGCTCTGAAAAGGTTCAAGAGAAAGCATTGATATCATCAAGGTATATGAGGACACACAACAGCTTCAGGTCACCGAAGATAGTATCCATAGATCTTTGGAACGTATCCAGGGCGTTACACAGCCTTTGGGGCATATGGGTCAGTTGAAGAAGGCCTTTGGATGTGATTCCAGCGCATTTCTCTTGTTCTTCCATGGGTAACTCGATTTTCCAGTAACCTGATATCAAGTTCATCACTGAGAAGTAACGGGCTCCCCCTAACTGATCCAAAGCATCATCAATCTGTGGCAAGGGGTACAAGTCTTCTTTTGTAATACTATTGAGCTTCCAGTAGTCTATTACTATGCAGTTTGTTCTGTCCTTTTTTTTTACAATCAAAATGGCATAGCTCACAAACTCTTTGATGGTTCAAGCATTCCTTGCCAGCAACTTATCAATTTCCTCAGTGACAATGTATTTCACTGCCCTTGATTGGCAGATTGGCCGAGACCTTATGGGGGGATGATCTCCTGTTTCCAATTGATCGACCACCCCCAAGCACACCCTAAATAGTGATCATCAATGGCGAAAATTTCCTTGTACTTCTAGATAAAGCTATCGTTTGATCTTTTGTTCTTCTGATAGCACAATTAAGTTCTTCCGTGGTACCACTGTCATTGCACCAGCTGGTGACTCAACTGTTTGGAAAAATTTATATATCAAAATAAACTCATGAACCTGAAGGAGCTCCTCAATTGGAGTCAAGTGTAGATACGCCACTATTTGGTGTTGGCGGATTTGAATTAGTTTGCTCTGGAGATTCTCTAACAAAACCTTGATCTTTATGCCCTGGGAGTATAATCCCTGGAGCCACATATGGCTTAAGCCATATTTGATGATAGGGCTCAATGACCTCCCCATAAAGCCCAGAAGGCACTTCCACTTCTAACTCAGTGTTCACAAGAACTTGGTGTCTGGAAGGAATAGATATATGCCCTTCATCCTGGAGAGGTAGCCCTTGGTATTTATATATCTGGTGGGGAAGGGGCTGAGTCTTGCTTTTCAGTTGATGATAGTGAACTGGAATCACCCCATTATTATATGCAAGGTTGATATGGCCCATGTGCACCAGATCCTTTGGCACTCCACTAGAGGTTAATTAAAATTAGAAAAGCTGTCCCAAAATGGCAAGGGTCTCCTCCGTCATATCAACAACAGCCCCAAAATGTCACAGGAAAGAATTTCCGATTAGCAAGTCATAATTTTGTTTGGCAGCACATTCACTGGAGCTACAATGACAATGGACACAAACTGCAAAGGTAGCGCACTGTACGCTCCCTCAGAGATGGTGCTTTCTGCTCCATCAGTCACATACACCATTTGATGGTTCACATCAGGTTTTAATGTCAACTTCTCTATTAACTTAGTGGTTTCTATGTTGACTGGAGCGCCTGCATCTATTATAGTGCGAACTCTATTTTCGCTACAAAAGTATCACAGTATGTACACTCAGAATAAGAAAAATATTGAATGTTTAATACGTGGAATTCTACAGGATCTTTTTTCAAGAAAACTCATTATCCCCTCACCAACTTTGGAGTATTCTTTAACAATGGCGTCTACCAAAAGAGTAATGTTTACATCTTTCAGAGTTGGCGCATCTGCATTAGAATTCATTTTATCTAAGGAAGCTTAATCAAGCATTTGAAAGGCATACGGCTTTGGTTGCTCCAGGTGTCCTTCACCTGCTGCAGCCTTGGCTTGAGCTCGTGTCACAACATTTACTCCTCCAACTGGCTTCTGGTAAAAAATTCCGTCATTGTATTGAGGGGCTTCCATGGGATATACTACTATTGATTCAGGGATGTTTGGGGTGGGGATCATGGAGGTAGAGAGTTCTAGCTCTACTCTACTCCATCTTTTCCCTGGTAGTATAGATCTTGTTGCATGTTGTGCACACGTCAGTTAGGGAAGCTTTGTGCCAAGTGGCCATGGTGACCGCATTTATAGCAACTAAACCCATAAGAGCTGCATCCCTGGTTCTCATAAGAGGGTCCAGATTGGAAAGTTTGGGGATGTTCGGCGTAACCAGGGCCAGGTTGATAAGATGATTGCTGGTTTTCAGCTCAACTAGGTCTGGGTCAGTAGTTAGATTGCTAATGATTTTTGTAAATGGCCCTGGGGTGGTAATCGAACTGTTAGGAATATTTTGGCTGAGGACGAGGCGCGAAATTATAGTAAGGCTGAGGGTTTCTAGGTGGAACGTGGGCCAGATGAGCGTATTTCCCCAAATAAAGGAGGTCCAATGGAGGCGTTATTATTATGTTCCATATTAGGTGGCGGAAAGTTAGGGATATGTGGCACAAGAACTGTACAATTTGAAGCAGGGGAACGTAATCATCCATAAATGGTGAAATGAAATTGTGAAGCTCATGTTATGGATTCACCGTGGAGGTCATTGCAATGCACATGTTGGCTTCTGCTAAGTGTTCAGCCCCAATCAGCACATGAGCTTCAGTCGTAAATCAATCAGAAAACTCATAGGAGGGTCTCATTATGGTGGAACCTAATTGTCAAGGATTCCGCCTTTTGATGTGACATCTTTGAGGTGCCCCCAAATATGTAGAGCATGGTATTTTTTACATCCCAATAGGTAACAGAGCTGCTTGGGAGGTAACAGGTGACTTGATTGGCACTACCAACATCCAAGGCAGATATCAACAGTTGTGCTTTAAATCAATTGGATGCACCTTCCGCTGCAAACTCAAACCATTTGAAAAAGACATGAATATTCCCATTTTGATCAAATGGAGGCAGCTTCTCAATATTGACCTCCTCGTCCTTCATAGACGCGACTTTTTGGGGCATACTGAGGAATGGGTCAGGATCCAAAAGCAGTCTCTCAATGAGAAGCTGGTTTAGCGAAGGCTGGGATGTCCGCTGCTTCAGAGGTACCGTGGCCTTCTGCCATGGGTAGCACCGCCATCACTTGAGGGAATTGTTGCAGCAATTCATACTCATATCTAGAGTTAACCTCCTGGGTGTAATAGCTCTGCCCAGCGTCATATTACTCATCATATTGTATCACCCTTTGTCAATATTCTTCTTCTCAATAGGAGGGCTGTGAGGTATTGGTCAATATCTTCTCCACGCAATGCAGTTGTTCAGTGGTGCCATCCAAGCGATTGGTGAGTTTCTTGTTTTGTTGTCCCTGAATTTGCATCTGACTAAATGTGATATCGAGCTGATGCATAATGGCATTATGTTCTATAAGAATTTCACCTGTTTCTTGAGTACTGCGTCTGAAGCAACTTTAAGTTCCTCATATTCAACTGGTGCAGTGCTTAATGAAGATTCCCCAGCAAGCAGGCTTTATAAGACATAGCCAGAGACTGGAGATTTTGATTTTTTTAGTGGCTGATCAATGGGCCCCCTGTAGTGAGCACCACTTTTATAATTTTGGGCAGTATCATTAGGATTCGCCGGAAGGGTCACACAGGTTGAACCCACTGAACAACAGACAGACTATATGGGGATCGGTGGTCATTTAAACAAACTGGAAATTATAAGAAAAATAGTAGAAATTGCCCCAACATCAATCTTATCTATTTTTTAATTAAAGCGACCTCTTGCTATTTCACTCTCTCAACTATTAACAACCTCAACTTTTAATTGCCTGTCATGCTTATATATCAGCGACTTCAGATGATACCAATATCATAGCTTAGACTAACCTATTCTGCCAATTCTAATTGGTTTCAGCTGTTATTCCTCAACTCTCTACCGACCTAATTTGAGGCGATCTAAATTATATTTGTCAAACGTTGAAATCACCTTATTGCCTTATTTGCAGGCGATCTAATAATGACCATTATAGCCCAATATCGCCTCATAACAAGGCACTCAAATATCTGTAAATATTATCCTAGTCAGTGGATTCTCACCATCCCGTCATAACTCTTCATGGCTTATCATCCAGTCATAAGGGTCTTGACAGGTCTCAAGATTCATGTTTATCCCATAAAAGAAGGACTATGAGAAATAGAATTCTGTCAGGAAGAAATGGGCAAAGATGACTCAGAGTAAGCAAAATCACTGACATCACACAAGAATTCAACAGGGGAGATATGTAAAATATAAAGTTATTAACACAATCTCCCTGAAGGAGCAGAAAATGGTCAAACAGGATTGCAAGTTGGCAACGGCTAAGGCAAAGGCCTCAGTGGAATCATCCATTTCGTCTGAACAGATTCAGGAAGACATGGAAGAATTAGCAACAATGAGCCAATCAAATTCCGCAGAAAATCAAGCAACCAATCCAAACAAACAGGATATGGCAAAACCCAATTTGGAACCAAAAGGGTTAACACAGGGGTTTGGCACTTCCCCCAAAATTTCAGAGTGCAACCCATATAAGATTGGAAATCAACAAACAAAAAGATCAAGACAAAAATGTGACCAATGAGAACACACAAATGCATTGCAAGTATAAATTGAAAGCCAACAAAGTCAAGAAAGGAACAAAAACAGCAGTATTGAAAGGAGCAGAACATACCCCTGCAACAGCTCATCATTATGACACCTGCAGCAAGGATGCAAAGGTGAGCAAAATGAGCGAGGGAGTAGGGCCAGGGGCTCTGCTAAACGTTCCTGAGGCGCACCGGGCGTCTCAGTAGAGATAGGGACGCTGAACATAATGGGACTCAAGGCCTTAACGTCCTAGGCCAAGAAGTTGAATCTCTTGTGCAACCCCCTGTGGACATCCCGGGGTTAGCAAACCCACTGTCCACAAGCAAAGGAGGAGGCATGGGAAAACATGCTTCTTCCAACTTTATCATTTTTGTTGCTACACTATAAGGTGATAGTACGTGTGAACCAAAATTTTAGAATTAAGTAATAAAAATTCATTTTTGGACAGCTGTATACTAGCCATTACCTTCTCATGACACAAAGAGGTGCACACAATAGCCAGTTGTACGCACCAAAATGTGAAATGGAGCGTTGAGAGTTTCTATCAGCTTTGACACAACTCCATCTTCCAGTAAACACTTTCATCATGGGAGACATGAACTGCTGGATTAACCCAGACACCTTTGATGGCCACACACAATGGAGACATCACAAGGGCATGTGGAACTTCGCATGTTAAAAGACACCTTGGGTCTATATGATCCTTTACTTAAACGGTCACCTCTCCTGCAGAATATAACACATCCACATGTGCACAAAGGTGTACTTATTTTTATGTTGCAAATAGACCTAATACTCAAACCACTATTTTCTGACACCAAATTTATAAATTTAAAAACTACAAAAATTAGATTGTCCAACCACCAGCTAGTTTTAATGTCCTTCACATCAGCGAAACAATTATCCAAGCACCCAGTGGTGCAGAATATGCCCAGAAAATTTAGCTAACTCAAAATTTCAATCCTGGGTGGAGGAAATGTCCTCAACATGGGTTTTCAAACACCTTTTGTTCAGACCCACTGATCACCTGGGAAAATTCAAGCAATCAACAATACAACAGCTATAAACCTACAACATCAAGAAGATAAATGGAAGCTTCAGCCATCATTAAACACACATTGGCCGAAGTTAATCACCTGGAAAACAATGTCCCACGCTTAGGATACAGTCCTATATAGGGATGCAAATGGGCAGAGGTTTCTGCACATCTAAACATCTTGATACGCAAACACTAACACCGCTTTGATGTTCAATACAGAGCAAAAAACCTAAAAGATTGAGAAACTTGTTTGTGTTATTTTTCCCATCGATTTTATGCCCAAAAGAACTTAATAGCCTGCACACAGGTCTGACAACTGGATACATCCATAGTGGAAACACCTGAGGAAGTTGCGAACAAAGCACACAAGTTCTATACAAAATTATATAAATCTGACCAAGTCAAACCAGTAAAAATTGAAAAATTCCTCAAAAATGCACATATTGACACCATGGCTCAAACCAATAATCTAATAAACTTAATATTGTGTGAGGAATTATTGGAAGTGGTGCGCGGTGCAACATGAGAGAAGTTCCCTGCACCTGATGGGCTTCCCTACGAATTTTATAAAAACTATTTTTCTAACATATCTCCTTTTCTTTTAGCTTCTATGAATAAGTGCATTATGGAAACATGGCTTCTACCTGGAGGCAAATAAGCATACACAGCCACTATAAAAAAGGAGATAAAATAAACTTATCCAATTGGCATTTAATTTCACTAACTAATACTGACACTAAAATATTCACAAAAATTATGACCAAATGATTAGGGAAATTGCAACTGATGTGATTTCCCCATCACAATATGGATTTGTCCTAAGAAGATTCATATGGGACAATATTCACACAGTTGCAAATGTCTGAAATCTAAAGTCTCTGGAGTGCTTGTCTTTTTAAATCAACAAAAGGCATATGACAGGATGAACTGGATTCATCTCAGGGCCTGTGTAACGGTCAAGGCATTGTCTGACCATCACATTGCCCTAGTCTTCCCTAGGGCAATAGTTGAGGCCAAGGGAGAGGGGCTCAACAGCTCAAATTTTTGTAAATGGCAATTTGACAAATCAGATGCCTCAAAATTGAAGCTAAATAAAAATCAAAAGGCTGATGGGGAAGGGAAGCCTAAGAAATGGTGCTCTGGCCAACCAGATGCCACCAAATCAAATATTTTCAAATGCAGCAATGAGGGATTGGACCTGCAGACACAAGTTTCCGGCTGACCAGTTATGGCCAAGTTTGACGCCCTAAAGTATATTGGCAAGAAAGAAAATTCTTATAATTGGTGCTCTGGCCAACCAGATGCCATAAAACTGAATATTATTAGATGTGGCAATGAGGAAGTGGACTGGACTCAAATTTCCAGCCAATTAGGAGAGGCTGAACTCAATGTCCATGAGAGTATTGCCAAGGATGAAAATCCTTGCAAATGGCACTCTGGCCAATTAGATGTCACCGAAAGAAATATTACAAAAAGAGGCAAAAAGTTAATATTGAGGAATATGGGTGAAGAGAATGGCACCAACTCTAAGAATAAATCAAAGCCAAAAAATAAATGTGGAAAAGTTTCTGCAACCCTGAGGGTACCCAGCCTGAGTTTTAGAATGGGCCTCAACATCAGAATTGGAGGATCTAGATTCTCAAATAATACAGCCATTGTGAAGATGCCTGCAGACTCTGCAGGGAACAGGACCTGCTCTTCACCGCTAAGCTCAGTATAAATCTGAGCAGGTGAAACTGCTTTACTCAGTTTCATCTTCTATAAAATAAATAAAAATTAATAGATTTGCAAACAAATTTTCGAATTTGCAAATCAGTTTATTAAGGAAAAACAAGGAAACCACACATGGACAGCAGCTCAGACTTTGACAAGGCCATCCAGTCTTTATACGCCCTCTCTGGGGGACAAACCCTCCTTCTGAGCACCAGCATAGTCTTGACTGTAGCCTGAACTTTCTTTGTAAAGTAATTTCCACACAGTTGGATTAGGGACATCTCCACAGCAGGGCTATCCTGCCTGTGGGCACTCACCTGGGCACTCTTGCCTAACTGCTTTGTGGCAGTTTTCAGAGACCCTGTCTGTCACAGCCTGCCTATAAAATTTAAACTCCCAAATAGTTTTATAAATTGGGTGATGAAATTCAAAGAGTCAGCCACCATGGCTTTGAGTAGAGCAGGTTTTTAAATAACCTAGTTATTTCTATAGAGGGTACCCAAACAAGGGGACCCTATAAGCCCTCTATTATTAATTTTATTTTTGATCCCCTAATCCGGAATACAAATGCCCTCATCAATGGAATCAATGCCTATGGCCAACCACCATTCAAAATAAAGGCTTTCACTGACAAATGTGTGGTGGGTATCTCCAACAACTAGGATTCTCGCATACTTGAGAAAATAATACAAGAATACTCATCTATAAGCAACGTATCACTTAACACTGGAAATACTGAAATATACTCCTGGAGATGTATCAGACCAATTGGACACCATCCATCTTGGGTCAACAGACCAATAAAACATCAAGACTCCTCACCAGACCTAGGAGACAAAGATTATCAATTACCCATTGGAACTTTCCTTCATTACCAAGCTGACAGATGGACCTGTCCGCCACTTGGGTGTATGGTTAGAGGAAGGATGTTACGCCAACATCATGATAGAAAATTAACTCCTAGATAAAATATCAAAACGTATTGCTTCCTTGCATGAGCATTATATAGGTTTAACTGGACGAGTTGTGATACCAATTCCATTACATCATCAATTATATGGTTTATGGCCCATGCAATTTTTTTATTGTCCTTTTTTAACATAATATATGCCTTAATACAGGGATGGCATTGGTCTAACCATAAAGCCCCTGTGCGTCTTAATACTCTATTTGGCCCTAGGAGATTGGAGGTATGAGGCTAAATAATTATGTAGAGCAAGAGGCCCATATACTAGGATCCTAGACAGTGCATGTGACTAGTCCAGACCTACCAGACATACGTTGGGCTAGAGCGGCAAGATTTCATTTTTCACGAGCACTCCAATTAAAAAGTCCAGATCATCCAAACTCATTGATTAAGTATCAAACATCTCACTCAACTGCTGCAGTACCGCATGGCACTCCTGTACACTTTAAACTAATATTTTAGCCATAAAGGAGCAGAGTGGAAGTTCCAAATAAGTGGCCAGACCAGTCACCGAGGTCTCCTAAAGCTAACTCAATGATAAGATGTTAATGGCCAACTAGTTACAAATAACAATTAAACCAAGCCCTAAGTACCATTATCAGGATTGATTACCTGGATCATATGGACATACCATAAAGCCTTGAGACCCAAAGAATGGTCTGGAGATACACACACCACTCACTACTATAACACAGGATATGTGAACATGTATGGTTATGAACGCGGAGAGTGTATTGCATGGCAGAACGATCAAACACTGTCCACTCTTCATGCACGATATGTGGCCAATAAGAAAGCTTAGTACACTGCCTAGAACAATGTACAACATCAGTAGCTATATGGAAAGGGTCATGCGCCTATTCCATTATGACAATGAACAATTATTTAGTTTAGCTAGGAACATGTTTGCTCTCAATATGGAGTCACCTGTTAATACATCTTTAAGAGCATTAATAGTAGTAATAACACTATGGACAATCCATACTTTAGTATTGGATTCATTTAAAGGAGCAACTCATACCCTCCAAGGAGCCATCAATTGTTTTCATTACCATATATTGGAACATCTTTGAGCATGGTTGTTTGAAAACATGACCCTCATGCAACAGAAGGATAATCAATTCATGGTTTCTAATATGGTTCCTAAAAATTGACTCATTCATTCACTCATTCTTCATCCAAGGATAAGTAGCATAAATCCCCCCATCGTCCTAAACTTGGTAGTCCTGGCGGCAACAGGAGGGGTCATGAACCTTTGGGGTGTTCTTAATTATTCTCATTTTATTATTCTTTTATCCTCACTATATTAAAAGTGTACACGTCCCCTGGTCGACCTTCTCCAAATAAATAAGACTTAATGAGTATATGAGTGGTATTATCTACTCCCTAACATCCTGAGACTAATGACATTATCAAATGACTGAGCGGTACTCTCATTGTAATTTTGTGTAAGATAGTTAAGGTGAAGGCACTAACTGAAACCTTTTCTCGTCATCCGCCGTTTTTGCTTATAAATCATATCACTCAGTTACAGGGTATTCTCCGTTTTCTTTACTATTAAAAGCAATTGAAGCTTTCTCAATTTTATATTTTTGTATGAGTCAAGAAACTCTGAATACAATGAAGTACTTAGAAACATTGACTCAGACGTTAATTCAACTACAAGCGCCGCCTATTTTATTGCGCTAACTCAGAAAATAAGATTCTACAAAAGGGATAATGAGGACCAGCGGCCTTTACCTCACTTTATTGTAGGGGACTTAGGCTTGTACTATGATATTTATAGATTTGAAAGAACAAGCAAGTTGGAGCACCTATGGAAAGGGCCTTTTGAGATCATTGAATAGAAATCCACAAATGTCCATAATTTGAAGTAACATGTTAAATATCACCTTATTAACTGGGTACATTTTAAGTTCTTGAAGAAATATCAATGAGTTTGGGCTCTATAGCCCTAAGTTATAAACAAGTTAGTTGACTCCCTCACATCTTTGCTACTTAATGTTTGGTAAAGTGAGAAGAAATCTTGTAATTGGTTTGACCAACTATATGGCTAATTTATTTCTATATACTTAATATCATACTTTAACTATTAATCAAGAAGCAGATCCAATTGGTATGGTAATAAGTATGCCATGCAGCCCTAGCTTAATATGTATTGTTCCATTGTAAAAATTTACATTTACTCGAATCCCTAAATCCCTGTTGGCACAGTTCACACTTTAACTTTATCTTCTGATGATGCCGCTGCACTTTTTAATATATCGCCTTCTAGTTAATCTCAGAGTAACTATTCTTTGTTGCTCCAAGATAGCATAAAAGCCTTGGTAACAGGGTACTTTATTATATTAGACAATCTGCCAGTAATTTGAATGTTTGGTAAATTACAACTTTTTTGTGAAAATGCCTGAAGCCCTAATTAGTTTACTCCTAACTCAGATCAGATAGTGCGGTTTTAAGCTTCCCATTCAAAGCTGCTTAGTAATAAAGTAAAGCACCAATAAGAACGCTGATAGAGGAAGTATATCTGAGGAGATTTGGCGAAGGAAGAGGAATCTTCTTCTGGAACAAGCTGTATCAGTCTATTTGGACAATTATTTGAGCAAACCCATGAGCCTCTAGGAGTATTCAAGGAACTCTTCTCTCTCGCTGCAATCACTAATTGCAACAAATTTGATTCAAGACTAGATAAGTGTGATAATCTCTTCAAGGAGAGTAGTGTGCACCCAATGTCAGGTAGCAGTTGGGCTAGCAAAGTAAAGGGCACAGGATTGGGTTCTGAACCATTCATAATATGTAAACGCCCTGAGACACCAGCAGCCTAGATAAAAATAAAAAAACTGGCAGTTAGTTTTTTACAGAGATTTTAGCCTGGCAAGAAAAAATGTAACAAGTTCATCAGACCTCCACATTCCAACCCTTGTCATCAGTGGAGCATGGGGTTCAAGTTAATTCTGAATATTGTTCAAACAGCGCTTTGAGAAAAGTTCTGTGAAGATGTTCATGACCATTTTACGGCTGCAGTATATATAGCACTGCACTCCATGACCCACGGTTGGTTGGATCTTGGGTTTGAAAATAATCAAGCAGCTTATGAAGCTGCACAGGTGCGTGCGGTGGTAGACCTTTCAGATGGTCAATGGGTGTTCAAGCTGAAGCACACTAAGTATATAATATAAAGAAATTTTTGTTACATTTGACTTCCTCCCCACAATAATTAAGCGCACAGTGCTGGAGAACACCTCATGGTTGGGCTAAGGCATATAGGAACTTCACCCCTTCAAAATGCAACGCTTTACGCTTATGCCAGACCTGTGCATGGGCAAAGAAATTGCTTTAATCACCCCAACCACAGTCATCGTGGAAGACTATACCCAAATCCCTCACACCACAGTTGTGCTTTTTGATGGGCAGGAATCCTGCTCATTCTGCATCATGGTGGATAGTGCGCCCCCTATCTGCACCTTTTGTCACGCTTTTGGCAAAAGGCCCACACCTGCCCCTCCAGGAGGTCATCATGAAAACTGAGGTCCTCCCCAACGAAATGGGCAGTGCAGACTCCCATTATGGTCCAGCTATTGACACTGACTCCACCTTTCCGTTGGGCGTTCAGGGGTGTTACATTCAGGTCAAACCTGTGTCCCCGCAGGGGTGCAAGAAGGCTAAGCAGGCCCACGGAGCAGCGGGAAAGGTAGCAGCCACAGCTGCATCCATGATCCCGCCTGCCCAGACCCAGGATGACATTGAGTCATTTGATGCAGAAGTGGTTTGAGAATCCAAGCACCAATCAGACTGGGCTAACCAACCTGATGACCCAATGGGTGAGTCAGCTTTACCCGAGTAAACTTACCAAGCCTCAATCAAAACTGATTCTACCACCCATTTCCCTCCTGAATTTTTGTTGACCTTTGATATTGCACAGCAGGAGGACAGTAACCCAAAAATTAGGCAGAAGTCAAATTCCTGCAAAAACAAGAACCATGCCAAAAAAGTTGATGGTGTCATAAGGGACTTCTATGATTCAACTGACTCTATTGCTTCTTGCACATGTGCTGCCATGGCACATACTTATAATGAGCCAAAGGATGGGCAAGGGGCCCTTCCCATAGCACCTAAGGTGTGATGGGGGGAGCCTTCGCAATAGGGGCATTAAACATCGCTAAACTCAAGGACTCGCCGTCCTGGGCTAGGAAATTGAGTTTTTTAAAAAATGATTTACCTGTGGACATTTTTTCTTTCCGCTTGACATCAATTTTGAGTAATTTTTGAGAAAAACAAGTTGATTTTCCACCACCGCCTCACCGCACCAATTTCCAAATTTATGTCCTTGGATCCACCACCTGCTGCCCCAGTATGGGGCAGCGGTACTCCACTCACTAGCTTTTACCACCCAGCAGGCAAACACATGCAGACTGGCTCATTGAGTCCACCAAATACATCCAGCCGCTATGTCCCCCCAAGGGACTTAACACTCCACCTTGAAAGAACCCACTTAACCCATCCCCACCCCCTAGCCATACCACAATCCACTATCTGCTTTTGCCTCCGTGACGAGCATGAACATCAAATCCCATATGCTGAAAAAGCAATAATTGAGCTGCCAACTGCCACCTTCGCACTGGCAGGATTTATAGACTTCCGCCCTTACAAAGGCTATTTTGAAATAGGCTTCCCCACTAAAGAGGACGCGGCTGCTGCAGCAGTTACGCCTTTAATATACAAAAACACCCCCATTATCACCACCCAAACGCGTCTCCCAAATGATACCACACTTGTGGTGACCTTTGCAAACCTCCCCTCACACTTTTCCCCTCAAAAACTTTATGAGGAGTTGATGTCAGGGATGGTCACTTATGGCAAAGGCCCCATCCTCCATACATTGTCCCAGTGGTGCTGAGTGCCTCGCGGCACCTTGGGCAATGGCCACCATTACCCCCATCAGATGAACATGGCCAGTACATCCCACCATGTGTCTACATCCCATCTGCACCTAACCGTTTCTTTTGGGCTCACATTAACAATGGCCGCACAGTTTGCCACCTCTGCCATGAATTGACCATACCAAAAAGTCATGTTAATATAATTCAAACCCTGTATATACTACCAACCCCACTCAGGAGGCCACACCAACAGCGTTTGAGTGGGGATTTCGGTTGCCCCCACCCCCCAGTTAGTGCGCTCAATGAACCAGCAGCAAAATCAAGCAACCCAAATTTAAGCTGGCCAATTTCCACCCATGACAACCAATCTGGAGCAGGTTTATACCCATATTTAATCCAAAATTTCCCGTCCCAAAACTTACCCAACAACATTCACCTATCACTGAATCAATCCAATTCAACCAAAATCCTTGGGACTTATTGGATGAAGTGACTTAATCTGGTGAAATTGTCCCACCTCTGGATAAATCAATAGACCTAGAACCTTTTTTGAATTCAGACTTCGATGCCCCATCTCAACCCAAACAATATGTCCCCAAACCCAATGCTATCCCATACCAAAGCAACCACCAGCTTGCTGAGTCTGCGGTGGCCTCACCCAAAAATCTCATTCTTTGTGAAGCTGTGGCAAAATCCATCTCTGAATTTAAAAAAGGGCTGCACCCCCCTGTTTCCCTCTGATTTTCCTCCTATTGCACAAGAGGAAATCCAACACCTCCATGAAGCTGCCACCACCACTGTCAAACGTGTCATTTATCTGGCAGATTTTCCCTGTTCAGACATGTCACCAGAGCAAACATTTCAAAATTAGCCCAACTTCCTAATGCTTGCATCCAAGCTGAAAACCATATTGCCAAACTCATAGAGGTCTTCACCCAGGCCCATGTTTCAAACACAATGGCTATCTACTTCACCTCGACCCTCATCCTGTGGATACCCCACCCACCTTGCTATCAGCATTGATCCGTTTCTTCAATGCCAAACCTGATGATGATGATCCGCCTGATCCCCCTCCACCTCCGCCATGATAGGATAAGCGGCTTGCTACTGTGCCACCTGGTAGGTTGTTTTTTCGTTACTTTTGTGTTTCCTGCTGCTCGTTTAGGGCAGTCAGTTCATGTTTTTTAGTTGGTTTAGTTTTGAAGTTTCTGTTTAGGTATTGTTTGTCCCCTGGTCGGCTTATCTCAGTTAAAAAAATAAAAATTTACCTGTGGACATCCTTGCCATTCAGGAAACCCACTGTCCAAACAGTTCCAAGAAAGCATGGGCAACCATGCTCCTACCCTCCCTTTCTTTTTGGTCACCACAGTGTGGGGTGCTCATATGTGCGATCTGTAATTTTAAATTTATTGTTTAAATTTTTTACCTCAATGGCCGTGTGCTTGTAGTGTCCTTTTTGTGGGATGATGAAGTGCAAGCTATCATTAATTATTATGCCCTGACCTGTGCATGATCTTGCAGGGAATTCCTCTCAGCTGTTACTTCCCTCCCACTTCCTCCTGACCCATTTGTGGTGGGCGACATTAAATGTTGGGCCACCCTGACCACTGACCGCTGGCCTTCTGCGCCTGCCCCCTACAGGGGCACGTCAAACTTCATGTTTTAAAAACACTTTGTGGCTGTTTGATACCCTACCTAAACATGCACCACTGCCCCCAACATTTCCCATCCCCATATGCACAACGTTCAGCTGAGGTCTATGTACTGCATTGACCTTATTCTTGCCCCGTTGAACTTTCAGTCTCAGGTTACATAGTTTATGATAATAAAAATCAATTTCTCTAACCACAGGTTGGTGTCAATTTCCTTCTAATTGTTGCACCCAGCGGCACAGGCGCCAAAGTGGAGCAAACTTCATCCAGCAGAGATCACGTCGCCCAGGTTTTCCTCATGGGTGGACTAAAATTTCAGCACCAGAGTTTGCCACACCATTCCGTGTGGAAACACTTACTACCTGGTAAACCTTCAAAGCAAACACCATCCGCCAGGCACGCCACCTCTCATTGCGTCACTCATGGGCTGCCTTGGCAGTCATTATGTGCACAATTGCAGATGCGACCATTTGGAGTCTAATGCCCCTGCTGCAGGCTACAGCCAAGCTTGGGGTCGCATGGACAGAGGTGTCCGCTCGCCTCAATGCACTTGTAAGGCAACACAAACATTGCATTAGTGTACAGTACAAAAGGAAAAAAATAATGGCGGGTGACATGTGCTCTGCCTATTTTTCAAAATATTCTTCACAACACAACAGAGCTTGGCTTGCACAAAGGTAAGGCACTTGGACCACACCATCACTGAAACTCAAGCCAAAGTGGCGATAGAAGTATGAAACTATTACTCTGAATTGTATCAATCCTATCCAGTCAAACTGGCCAAAGTTAAAGAATTTCTCTAAAGCGCATATATCTGCACCATTTCCAATTACCTGGAATTGATGAAATTAATTTCTTGCGATAAACTCTGATACATCATTCACAGTGCACCGTACAGGAAATGCTCAGGTCCAGATGGGATTCCTTATGAGTTCTATAAGAAGTATAAGTGTGGGATCCGCCAATGGATGCCACAAATAATATATTCAAGTGAGTTATCTACTTCCTAATAAAAAAATAAAATAACACTTATTATGGTTTTTTATATTTATATTATACAGGCAGGGCAAAACCAGAAAGGTCCCTTTCTCAATACTAGTTTTTCCTATTTAAACTAGTTCAGATTTTGAGACCATCAATATTTGAGGCAAAAGAATAAGAAGCTCAGTTCTCCAAATTAGGGAATATAGGTTTTTGGCCTATCAGATCAAAGATAAATTTTTTTTGAGGCAAGACTGACCCATGTGGTAACGATTTGATGTATTGTATCCAATCACCTTCAAGTAAAATCTTTTCATCTTGGTGTTGGTCAAACTCATGTGGTAATGATTGGTTAATTTTTACCCTATCATCGTTGAGTAAAACTTTGCACCTTGGCGATGGTCAGACTCAGATGGTAATGATTGGGTAAGTTGGCAGCAGTCAGACTCAGATGGTAATGATTGGCTAATTCTTACCCTATCATTATCAAGTAAAATCTTTACACCTCAGCGGTGAAAAATCAGATGGTAATGATTGGTTAACTCACACCCAATCATTGATGGGTAAAATCTTCTCACCTCGCTGAGGTTCAGATCCATGCAATACTGAACTCCTCAAATTTGGCCGAGAAGTCAGAGTAATCCTATTGTTAGTATTTACTTTTTTGAGCCAATTTTTGTGATAAGTCATATTTTTCTGATGGTTAGGATTCCACCAAGAGTCCACTAGGGTCTTTTCGCCTTTTGTACTCATATCATTAATAACTACAATATTATTCAAAGTTTGGGCAGGTGATGGGCCAATCATGGTAGCAGATTCAGAAGCACTCATAACTCCAACATTCTTTCTCCTAGGTCAAGAAAGT
Source organism: Massospora cicadina (assembly GCA_022478985.1). NCBI lineage: Eukaryota > Fungi > Entomophthoromycota > Entomophthoromycetes > Entomophthorales > Entomophthoraceae > Massospora > Massospora cicadina. The sequence goes on along the minus strand of JAKSZP010015904.1, from coordinate 9,812 downwards.
GAATGTCTGACATTGCCACCCTCAAGGATGTTGGGAGGGGTGTAGGGTCGTAGGAAGCAGCCATGTACCCAGTTTATGATAATTCCAGTGGCCAGAGAATTTATAGAATACTCATTTCCTCTCTTATAAGTGATGGTGTATGGCCCCTCCCAGATTGATCCAAGTTTGTCACTTCAAGGAGTTATGCAATTGTGATAATATAAAACCTTATCCAACATTTGGAAAGAGGGTAGGGGAGCTCGGAGCTCATTGGCAGCTTGGCCTTCTCTAATAACCATTTTAGTTAGGTTGGTCATAGCCTCTGATTTAAGCTGAATGATGCAGTTAGCTAACCTTCGCATGGCTTTCTCAGGCTACTCTCCTCTAGAGAAGACTTCCTTAGCTAGAAGAGCAGGTATGCCTGGTTCCCTGCCATACAAAACTCAGAAAGGGGACTATTCAAAATCCGGTGATAGCTAATTCAGTAAACCATAAGCGCGCCTGGAAGACGTTGATCTCAATGAAGGGGATCAGATGAAACCATTTTCCATAATTTCAAAACCAAAGTTCCATTGGCTCGCTCTACTGTACCATTGGTTGAGGGGTTATATGGAGCTGAGAACAGTTGCTGGGCTCCCATTGAAGCAGCTAAGGTTTTGACTACTCTGGAGGTGAAGTTTTTTCCATTGTGGCAGAGTAGTACTTGAGGGCACCCATGTCGAGTAAAAGTAATTTGGTGAAGAAAGGTGGCCGTGGCCTTAGCAGTTTGGGCCAGCAACGCCACAGCTTCAACCCACTTCATGAAGCGGTTGATGCCTACAAAAATGTATCTGTTTCCACTTGTGGTTTGAGGGAGCGGCCCTACTACATCCAGACTAATTTTATGGAATGGCTGCTGCGGGGTAGTTGGCTGATATTGATTTCTAGTCTTGAATCAAGACTGCTTCTTACATGTAAGGCAGGCGTCCAAGACTACAATAATAGCTTTCATGATTCCTTCCCAGAAATACCGATCTTTTATCCATTCATAGGTTTTCTTTGCTCCTCCATGGCCTAAAGTTGAATGAGCTTCCAGAATGACAGGTACACGTTCTGAGGGTTGAAGGTAAGGCAACCACTTTGCCCCCACTTGTTTATACAATTTTCCGTTTTCTACTTTGGTGTTACAGGAGTGCTGGGCCAACACCTTCTGTATAGGTTCATCCTCATCTTCCCAGCCGTTTGGGGTCATTATAAGATCATACAGCCGCTCCGCTTCACTATTATCTAGGTGGAGAATGGGCAGCTGAGTTAACCCATCAACGTTCATGTGGCAAGTTCCAGCGCGGTGTTTGATCTTCATATCATAATGCTGGAGCTTTAGAGCCCAGCGAGCTAAGCGCCCCCTAGGGTCCTTCATGTTATGCAACCATTTCAAAGAGGCATGGTCCGTGATCACAGTGAAAGAGGTCCCATACAAGAAAGGGCGATAATGCTTCACTGCGAGTAGAACGGCGAGACACTCCTTTTTGGTAACACTATAGTTGCATTCTGCCTTTGATAGCATCTTACTAAAATATGAGACAGGATGATCTACCCTTTTTTCATCTAATTGGGCTAGGATGGCCCCAACGGCGTAGTCTGAAGCATCTATAAACAAGATAAACGTTTTTACATAATCAGGATGCCTTAGAATAGGCCGTTCTTGCAGCAGCAACTTCATTGTTTCATAGGCGGCCTTCTGTTCAATGCCCCATTGAAAGGGGATATTCTTTTTTAGTAAACGAACAAGGGGCTCTCTGAGCTGAGAAAACTTAGGGATGAATTGATGGTAATACTCCATCATCCCTAAAAATACCTGTATATCTCGTGGTTTTTGGGGGAGGCATTCTGGCAATCGCTTCAACTTTATCTTGTATGGGTTCAATTCCTTCTCAAGAAATGGTATGTCCGAGGAAGTTTAATTTCTTTTTGGAAGAACAAACACTTTGAAGGCTTTAATTTGATAGTTGAGCGTCATAAGCGTTGGAATACCTATTTCAATTGATCAAGGTGTTCATTGAAGGTCTTCAAAAATAGGGTAATGTTGTCAAGATAGACGATAATGAAGGTTAACTTGAGATCCTGCAAAATGTGATCCATTGCACGCTGGAAAGAAGCAGGTGCATTGCACAATCCTTGGGGTAATTGCGTGGGTTGGAAAAGACCTTCACTGCATATCAAAGCGCATTTCTCCTGGTCTTGGGGAGATAAATCCATTTGCCAATAACCACTGACCAAGTCCATGGAAGAAAAATATTTGAGCTGGAGAGCTGGGCCAGGGCATCATCATTGCGCGGGATAGGATAGCTATCCTTTTTTTGTGAGATTGTTTACCCTGCGGTAGTCCATAACTACCCGGTGACCTCCATTTTTTTTCTTAATTAACAGTAGGGGGAAGACTAAGGGATTTGCAAAGGAACTAATAACCCCGCGTCTAATAACTGCGTGAGTTTCGTCCTCATTTGTTGTTCTTCCACTTTTAACTTGCAATAAGGTTTAGACTGTATGGGTTGAGCATCACCCACATCAATGGAGTGGCACCAGCCCTTCATGTGGCCATAATCATTGTCCGACTTAGAAAATATATCATTATACTCACCCAGAAGAGTTTGCACTTTCTCCAACTCATCTGAGGTCAGCTTGTCCGAAATATGGACGTTTGGCAAGGTAAATACCAGGTTGTCTGCGGGCAGGCCTAAATCAGCCATCAAGCCAATAGAGTGGATTTGTTCAACTTACTCCACAGGGAGTAAAAATCCTCGGCCCACCTCCTGATGCTTTTTTACGATTATGTCCTTTTTGGTGAGGTTTCCAAATAATAGAATAATAGGCCTCTGATAGGCTGGGTCTAAAAGGCCAGGCAATACCCGAGGCTCAAAAGGACTAACTCCACCGATGCTTAAGAGGTGTAATAAGCAGTGGCGCGGGATTTGAAGTGTATTTTTTGTATCAATCACTCGTTGTTCACCTGGCTTAATCACCACTTCATTGGACACATAAAATGGAATACCATCGATAGCCTCCACGGAATCAGGCAATTTCTTAGTGTGGCGTCCAGAAGTGACATAATGTAATGACAAAGCGGAAGAGGGGTATTCAACCAAGCAGGTGTAGTCATTCTTGATAGGTTCTTTGTTGGATAAGATTAATGGAACTTTGTAGTTCATTAAAGATAGGAACCCTTGTTTCAGGTTTTTGATGCCATTATATTTGATCAAAATTTGAGTACCTATGAGCATATCATAGGAGTTATTATCTAAAGCCACAGCAGGGGCTGATAGGTTAAGCTTCCCAACGCATATGGGAAGAGAGGAGTAAGCGCCAAGAGCGCGGGTGTTGATTGGGCCCGCAGTTCCAAATTCCTTGATACAATCCAAGTCAGGCAAAATTTAATCTTCTTCATCAGCCGAGATGAAATTACATTTACTGGAGAACCTGTATCCATGGTAGCCATTACCTGGACTTTGTGAACCACTACTTAAACCTTGGTAAGTATGCTTCTAAAGTTGGCTGATAGCGCTAAAACCTCCTTAAGATGAAAAGTGGAGGTTAATTTGTGTGCGGTCTCAGGGTGAGTCTCCAGAATAGACTGCATGGTATGCCTTCGCTGTAAAGGGTGAATTAAACTTGATAGGAGCTGATCAGCATCGCTGGCTGTCTCAATAGTTTCCATACAGCCTATAACTTGGCGGAGGTAAGTTTCCTCAGGTATGGTGGTTTCATCTACTCCTTTGGCGTTTAGGTGATCAGGGACCTCCACTTCCACAGGAGCTCCCAATAAGTAATACCCAGCATCATCGTAACCCCCTCAAAGTTGGCCCCTGAGGTATTCTCAACCATGGGCAAAGTTGTAACTGAAATGGGGGATATACCCCTAGGGCACACACTTGTTGGCTGAGCGGGAAGAGAACCCTCAGTAGGGATCTCTGCTTTACGTTGCGCTGAAGCTGCTGATGTTGCAGAGAGGATAGGCCTGGGTGGCCTTACTCCCAATGGTTCAATAGACTGTTGCTATAGCTTTTTAAGATGGGAGAAAAAGCTAGCTAGTTGCTTCTTGAGAGCAACTAGTCAGAATCCAGGAGAGCTGCTCATGTTTGCAGCCTCCATTACTTTCTTTTAATACTTTATCAAAGTATTCAGGGGGATCAACCCCTGTAGTGAGCACCAATTTGTGGGATCCGCCAATGGATGCCACAAATAATATATTTAAGTGAAATATTTACTTTTTAATAAAAGTATAAAATAACACTTATTATGGTTTTTTATGTTTTTTATTATACAGGCAGGGCAAAACCAGAAAGGTCCCTTTCTCAATACTAGTTTTTCCTATTTAAACTAGTTTGAATTTTTAAGACCATCGATATTCAAGGCAAAAGAATACAAAGCTCAGTTCTCCAAATTAGGGAATATAGGTTTTCGGCCTATCAGATCAAAGATAGAATTTTTTTGAGGCAAGACTGACCCATGTGGTAACGATTTGATGTATTGTATCAATCACCTTTGAGTAAAATCTTTTCACCTCGGTGGTGGTCAAACTCATGTGGTAATGATTGGTTTATTTTTACCCTATCATTGTCGAGTAAAATCTTTGCACCTTGGTGGTGGTTAAACTCAGATAGTAATGATTGGTTAACTCACACCCAATCATCAATGGGTAAAATCTTCTCGCCTCATGGAGGCTCAGATCCGTGCAATATTGAACTCCTCAAATTCGACCATGAAGTTGGAGTAATCCTATTGTTAATATTTACTTTTTTAAGCCAATTTTTGTGATAAGTCATATTTTTCCAATGGTTAGGATTCCACCGAGAGTCCACTAGGGTCCTTTCGCCTTTTGTACTCATATCATTAATAACTACAATAACATTCGAAGTTTGGGCAGGTGATGGGCCAATCATGGTAGCAGATTCAGAAGCACTCATACCTCCAACATTCTTTCTCCTAGGTCGAGAAAGGTGAATGTCCAACAATATTTTTGTTAGTTTTCCTTGTTGTTACTTGCCTCTATGAACCAGTGTTTGTTGGAATAGAGCCTCCTTCCTGGGGGCCAGGAGGCATACACTAGAACGCTGTATAAGAAAGGGGATAAGCTGGACTTGGCCAATTGGCGCCCCATTTCACTTACTAACTCAGATACCAAATTATTTACTAAAACTATGGCCAACTGTATAAAGAAGTTGCCTCTGATATAATCTCCTTTGAGAAATTTAGTATATTCCCAAGCGGTCTATATGGGCTAACATACACACTGTAGACAACGTTTGCCAATTCAAGGCTACTGAGGCATCTGTCTTCTTAGACCAGCAGAAGGCTTATGATAGGGTCAACAGGGATTACCTCAAAGACTGCCTCCACAAGTTCCACCTTCCCAATTGATTCATTAATTGGGTGATGTTGCTTACATTATCTGCCACAATGGCTGTTCGTGGCCATGGCTTCCTCACTGATGTGGTTCACCCTCAAAGGGGCCTCCGTCAAGGGGACCCTTTAAGCCCACTACTGTACAACTTCAGTATCGACAAACTTTTTGCAATGTGTATGCTCACCTTACTGGTGTTCATGTGCAAAGATAAGCACCAGTTAAGATTCTGGCATTTGCTGATGATTGTGTGGTAAGGGTGTCTAAAAACCAAGATGCATGCGCGCTTGAGGCTACTATCCAGGATCAAGCCAGGGTAAGCAACGCTTCATTTAACGCCTCCAAAACTGAAATTATTTTCCTCAGTTGGTTCTAAGCCCGCTGGTCACCAGCACCCCGTTTCCTACCTGCTTCAGCAGCCTGCTCATGGGTTCTCTTGCCCCGCCATTTCATACCACCCCACTTGTGCTCCCTTTCATTCCAAGACCCACTGATGGTCTGGTAAGCCATTTGGGTGTGTGACTGGAGGCTGGAGGGTAAGCCTCATTGTGATGGAGCACCACATTTTGGACAACGTCACAAAAAGCATCGCTTCCCTCAGAGCCCACCAGACTATCCTCATAGCCAGGGTTGTGCTTGCCATCTCTATTCTCCTGTCCAAAGTCTGGTTTGTGGCCCATGCTATCGCTTTTTCCCCGGATTTTTTCACCTCGTTATATATCCTCCTATAAGGGTGGCTTTGGTTAGGTCGCCCACCGCCAGTGCTCCTGGAAGTCATGTTCTGCCCTCGCCATAGTGGTGGTATGGGCCTGCTCAACTTAAGGCCCATTCCACCAAAATACTTGGCACCTGGATCGCTGCAGTCACCAACCCCACACTTCAAGACCAACACTTGTCATGCATGGCCCGCTTCAAAGATCCGCGCCCTGGGCCTCAGCAATCCTACCCACCCTAATTCTCTGTTAAATTGTCTTGCCTCACATCCCTCTGCTGAAGGCCCGCATGGGACATCACCCCACTTTAAAAAATTTTTTTCTATGCAGAGCGCTGAGTGGGATGTTAACATCAGTGGGCACACCGCACAGAGGAGTCACTCTACTCCCCGCTTCAAACAGGAAGTACAAGGCCAGGCCGTTCTGAACAGTTTGATATCCAGGAGGTCCACTACCATGGCCAGAGTTGAATATCCGGACATGTTAAACATCCCATAAGTCTTAAGAAACCCAGAAAGACATATGGAAGTACACCCATCACGCTCTTTTGCAGCCACAAGTTCATTCCCATGTGTGGCGCTGCTTGAAACAGGTATACCATAATGCAGAGCGATCAAATGCATCACACTCCTCATGTGTTGTGTATGACCAATATGGTACTTTTTTCAAGAGAGTGTCTGTAATTCTCTTGTTCCCAGAAAGGTGATGTGGGATGTGAATCCACATTGCTAGGGAACTAGCCGTTAAGAGAATGAGAAATGAGGCACCTAGAATGGTGCTTGAGGATAAAGTAACCCAGGCGAGGGTGTAAAGCACCACATATGAGACCAGGTAAGTAAGAACCTCCAAACTTGAGTAGACACCAAAGGGGAGTCCATCATCAAGGGTAATTTGGCGCTAGTAGACTTGGGTGTCTCGGTCTGGAGGGGACCTAAACAACCCAAGAAAGCACCTAGGATTTGGGTAAATGGTGATAATAGGTAGTGGCCCACATAGTTGGAGACCTCCCTGAAGAGGTCCACCACCAAGTTCACATAAGGAACCATTGAAAAAACATAAAAATAACGGGTAAGATTTATTTTAAGAAAGTTGACCAACAAGGAATGTTGGTCGCAAAAACCTATTTAAAGTGGGCTGGGGAAATTCAGGTTCTGCGGAAGTGCGCCAAAGCCTTGACGCTCCAATAAACAGACGCTTCCATCCGTTTTAGTACAATACACCGAAAGTGCCTTCACTTGAGTAATTGATTGAAGCCATATTTTACCCGAGCTTAAAATTTTATAACTTGAGATGGACTCAAACCCTTGCTCTCCAATCAACTGAATTGAACCATCTTCGTTTATAACATAAATCGTTCATTTTAGTGCCTGGGCCGAGATAAGAGGCTAGGCGTTTTGCACCCAATTAATATCAACCTGGGCATGCTTGGCTTGCACCCAGCGTTGATCTAAGGTGTATTTCAGGTCAAGAAGAGCCTGAAGTTTCACCTTCTGGGCCTCCTGTCGCCCATCCTTGTCTTTAGCATCAGTTCCTACTATAAAGTCATCCAACCATGACATTACCCTCTCATCCTTCTTGGGCTCCACCCCCCCTCCAGGGGCGTTTGCTAAGGAGAAGTTCTTATGTGCTGGTGGCAACTTCATAGCAGCAACAGCAGGCTTAGGCTGAGATCCTGCAGCCTCAGGAAAACGATTATGGAAGGATTTAATCAGGTCTTGGGCATGTACACAATCCCGTGCTGGCACTCAACTGTTCTCTGCTGTGTCAAACCCTTTCCAGGATACCAGGTACTCAAGGCGTCGCTAGACTCGGCGGGAGGCTACTGTTTCCTCCACTTCCCATTCCGGTGCCCCATCCACAAGATAAGCCTCAGGAGTCACAGGAGGAGGGCCCTCAAACAATGTCAACTTACTTTCATGAAAGATGGAGAAGATCCAAAACGCAGAGGGAAGATTTAACTGGTATGAGGCATGTACTACCTTTCTAACTACACGGTAAGGACCAATCCTCTTTGGACCCAACTTTTTGCATGGCTGCTTGATAGGGATGTTGCGAGCATCAAGCATCAAGAGATCCCCTTCCTTGTATGCTGGACCCACTCGGCACTTTCTATCAGAATTGTCCTTATAAACCAACATAGCCGCCTCCAAACTTGTGGACACTCCTTGATGGACCTTCTTGAGAGTCTTAGCAAAGTCCAGCACCACTTCCACTTTGGAACCACAGCCGGGCTTCATGTTAAAAACAGAATTAAAGCCGTGGTTAGCAAAAAAGGTGAACAACTGATTGATGAATGCAAAGTGTTGTTGTAGCTAAACTGGGCCATGGGATGGTGAGGAACCCAATCTGAATGGTCTGCGGTGGTGTAACAACGCAGAAATTGTTTCAAGCACTGGTTCACTCGTTCAGTATGCCCATCTGATTGGGGGTGATAAGCAGTTGAACGGCAGGGGCGAATCTGAAGAGTTTTACACAACTCTTCCCAAAAGATGGAGGTGAACTGGGGTCCCAGTCACTAATGATTTCTTGAGGAACCCCATGAAGCGCAAATACATGGGCAACGAAGAGCCTGGCCATTTCAGCGGCAGTTATAGTTGTTCTGCAAGGAATAAAGTGGGCGAACTTTGTAAAGCGGTCCACCACCTCCCATGATTGCATCATAAATTCCTTGAAACGGGTAACACCACAATGAAATACAGTGATAGGGAAGTCCAGGGCCCTTCAGCCTTTTGACTGGTACCAGTAACCCTGCTAAAGGTTGCCGATTGGGTTTCAGTTGATTGCAGATCAGGCACTCTTTACAGTACCGCCCTACCTGAACAGGCAAGCCCTTCCAATTGTAAGTGCGTCATATCAACTCCATGGTTTTTGCTTTCTCAAGATGACCAACAGTGATTCTGTCATGATGGTCCTGGATGATCTCCAGGCGCAGTGGTCCAGCAGGAACCCATAGGCGACCCTGAAACCACACCATCTCATCCTTCACGTGATAACCCCTGGATAAGTCCTCCTGATTCAGGGAGCTCTTAGCGAGAACAACAGCATATTCAGCTGACAACGGCTGATAAAGAACTACCTTTCTAAACATACTATATTCTGCTGAATTTTCCAGAGGATTGAGCGCTGGCGTATGTACCATGGACTTAGAAAGTTGAGGCAGAATCATACTCGGTGGAATCATCAACTGGGTGTTGTGAATCTCTACCTCCTTTGGATTGGGAGCCAAAGCAGAGTTGCGGCTCAAAGCATCCGCCAAACCATTCTCCTTGCCCTTGGTGAACTCATAGGAAAATGTAAATAGGATAAGGGTCTCATGCCAACGGGTCTGACGTGGTGTTAGAACATGTGGAGCACGGTAGTACAACAGGGCTCGGTGGTCTGTGTGTACCCAGAATGGTTGGGAAGAGCCATGTAGGTAGTGACGCCAATAAATCAGTGCCTCCACCACTGCTAATAAATCCTTGTCATATATGGCGTAATTTAACTCATGTAGAGACATTTTACTAGAAAAATATCCCACAGGATTATCAGAACCATCTTCACCCACCTGTAACAGGGCAGCTGCAATGGCGAAGTTGGAAGCATCTGAGGACACAATGAACTTATTTTGCAGGGTCAACGTGGCGAAGGATGGATGTGGATAACAAGGTACACTTCACCGCTTGGAAAGCATCCTCCAAAATGGGGGACCACTGAAGCACCTTGGCCCCGCTAGCCTTATAAAAGGGAGCTGCCACCCG